>JAJPUD010020896.1:0-11528 GCA_023553655.1 Myrmecobius fasciatus | reverse complement strand
GTTACCATAGATAATGAAGCAATATCAATATCAAACATACATGCACCACATGGTATAGGAACCACATTCCTAGAGAAGAAGTTAAGAGAGATGCAAGAAGAAATAGACAGCAAAACTATATGAATGGAGGATCTCAACTTTGCACTCTCAGAACTAGATAAATCAAAGTACAAAATAAATAAATAAGAAACTTAAAGTAAAAAAAATGCTAGAAAACTTAGGTATGATAGATCTTTGGAGAAAATTGAATGGATATAGAAAGGAGTTTACTTTTTTTTTCTCAGTGATTAATGGAACTTATAGAAAAACTGACCATGTGTTAGGAAATAAAACCCTCAAAATCAAATGCAGAAAGTCAGAAATAATACATGCATTTTTCTCAGCTCATGATGCAATAAAAATCACATGCAATATAAGGCAATGAGAAAATTGATCAAAAAAATTTGAAATTAAATAATCTAATCCTAAAGAATGAGTGAGTGAAACAGCAAATCATAGACACAATCAATAATTTCATCCACAAGAATGATAATAATGAGACAACATACCAAAATTTGTAGGATTCAGCCAAAGCAGTTAAGGGGAAATTTTATGTCTCTAGATGCTTACTTGCATAAAATAGAGAAAAAGAATATCAATGAATTGTTCTTATAACTAAAAAAGCTAGAAAAAGAATGAATTCAAAACCCTCAATTAAATCCCAAATAGGAAATTCTGAAAATAAAAGGGGAGATTAATAAAATTGAAAATAAGAAAAATATTGAATAAATAAATGAAACTAAGAGTTGGTTTTGGGAAAAAAACAACAAAATAGATAAAGCTTTAGTTAATTTGATTAGAAAAAGGAAAGAAGAAAATCAAATTGTTAGTCTCAAAAATGAAAAGGGAGAACTTTCCACTAATGAAAAGGAAATTAGAGCAATAATTAGAGGTTATTTTGCCCAACTGTATGCCAATAAACTTAAAAATCTAAATGAAATATAGGAATATCAACAAAAATATAGATTGCACAGGTTAACAGAAGAAAAAATAAATTATTTAAATACCCCCATTTTAGAAAAAGAAATAGAACAAGTTATTAATCAACTCCCTGAGGAAAAAAATCTTCAGGGCCAGATAGATTTTTATGTGAATCCTATCAAGCATTCAAAGAACAACTAATTCCAATACTACATAAACCATTTGAAAAAAATAGGAAAAGGACTCTTACCAAATTACTTTTATGACACACATATGGTGCTGATAGCTTAACTAGGTAGGGTGAAAACAGAGAAAGAAAATTATAGACAAATTTTCCTAATGAATATTGATGCAAAAATCTTAAATAAAATATTAGTGATGAGACTATAGCAAGTCATCTCCAGGATAATACACTATGACCAACTAGGATTTATATCATGAATGCAAGACTGGTTCAATATCAGCATAAACTATAAAACATAAACATAAACTATCAGCATAATCAACTATATTAATAACCAAACTAAGAAAAATCAAATGATTATCTCAATAGATAAAGAAAAGTATTTGATAAAATCCAACCCCCATTCCTATTAAAAAAACACCAGAGAGTTCAGGAAAAATGGACTTTTCCTTAAAATGATCAGTTGCATCCATGTAAAACCATCAGCAAGCATCATAAGTAATGGTGACAAACTGGAATCATTACTAATAAGATCAGGAGTGAAACAAAGCTGCCCACTCTCCCTATTACTATTCAATACTGTATTAAAAATGTTAGCTTTGGCAGTAAGAGAAGAAAAAGAGATTAAAGGAATCAGAGTAGGCAATGAGAAAACCAAATTATCACTCTTTGCAGATGATATGATGGTATACTTAGAGAATCCTAGAGACTCAACTAAAAACTACTAGAAACAATTCACACCTTTAGCAAAGTTGCAGGATACAAAATAAATCCACATAAATCATCAGCATTTTTTTATATTACAAACAAAGTTCAATAGCAAGGGATACAAAAAGAAATTCCATTCAAAATAACTGTTGATAGTATAAAATATTTGGGAAACTATCTGCCAAGGGAAAGTCAGGATCTATATGAACAAAACTACAAAACACTTTCCAAACAAATAAAGTTAGACCTAATCAGTTGGAAAAATATCAAGTGCTCATGGGTAGACCAAGCAAATATAATAAAAATGATAATACTACCTAAATTAATCTACTTACTTAGTGCCATACCAATCAAACTTTCAAGAAATTATTTTACAAATCTATAAAAAAAATAGTAACAAAGTTCATCAGGAAGAACAAAAGGTAAAGAATTTCAAGGAAATTAATGGGAAAAAAATCTTTTGGAAGGTGGCCTAGCTGTGCCAGATCTAAAACTATATTATAAAGCAGCAATTGCCAAAACCATTTTGTACTGGCTAAGAAATAGTGTAGTGGATCAGTGGAATAGGATAGGATCACAGGACAAAATAGACAGTAACTATAGCAAGTTAGTGTTTGACAAACCCAGACCCCAGCTTTTGGGATAAGAACTCTCTAGTTGACAAAAACTGCTGGGAAAATTTGAAACTAGTATGGAAAAAATTAGGGCTTGACCCACACCTAACACCATATTCCAAGATAAAATCTAAATGGATTTAGGATTTAGACAAAAAGAGTGCAATTATAAGCAAATTAGAGGAACATAGTGTTGTTTACCTATCAGATCTGTTGGAACTCATAATTGAACCCCAGATAATTTTGATTATTTTAAGTTAAAATGTTTTTATACAAACAAAACTAATATAGACAAGATCAGAAGGGAAGCGGTAAATGGGGAAATCATTTTTACATGTAAGGGTTCTGATAATGGCCTCATTTCTAAAATATATAGAGAATTAACTCAAATATATAAGAATTCAAGCCATTCTCCAATTAATAAGTGGTCAAAGGATATGAACAGACAATTTTCAGATGATGAAATTAAAACTATTTCTAGCCATATGAAAAGGTGTTCCAAATCACTATTGATCAGAGAACTGCAAATTAAGACAATTCTGAGATACCAGTACACACCTGTCAGATTGGCTAAGCTGACAGAAAAGATAATGACGAATGTTGGAGAGGATGTGTGAAAACTGAGACACTGCTGCATTTTTAATGGGACTGTGAATGGATCCAACCATTCGGGAGAGCAATTTGAAACTATACTCAAAAAGTTATCAATCTGTGCATACCCTTTGAGCCAGTAGTATTTCTACTGGGCCTATATCCCAAAGAGATCTTAAAAGAGGGAAAGGGATCCACATATGTAAAAAATGTTTGTGGCAGCCCTTTTTATGGTGACTAAAACCTGGAAACTGAAGGGATGCTCATCAATTGGAGAATGGTTGAATAAATTATGGTATATGAATGCTATGGAATATTATTATTCTGTAAGAAACAACCAGCAGGATGATTTCAGAGAGGCCTGGAGAAACTTGCTTGAAGTGATGCTAAGTGAAATGAGCAGAACCAGGGAGATCATCATATATGGCAACAAGACTATATGATGATCAATATTGATGGATGTGGCTTTCTTTAACAATGAGATGTTTCAAACCAGTTCCAATTGTTCAGTAATGAAGAGAGTGATCTACACCCAGAGAAAAGCCTGTAGGGTCTGAGTATGAACCATAGCGTAACATTTTCATGCTTTCTGTTGATGTTTATTTCTATTTTGTTTTCCTTCTCAGTTTTCTTTTCTACATCTGATTTTTCTTGTGTGGCAAGATAGTTGTATAGATATGTATACTTATATTGGATTTGTCATAGATTTTAATATAGTTAATAGGAATTGAACTGCCTGCCATCTAGAGGAGGGGTTGGTGAGAAGGAAGGAAAAATTTGGAACAGAATGTTTTGCAAGGGTCATTGTTGAAAAATTTCCCATGCATATGTTTTACAAATAAAAAGCTTTAACAAAAAATGAAAAAAATAAATTAAAAATATAAGAACTAAAAAGATCTTATGTAAATCAACACATGATATGTTAACTTCATTTTTTCTCTGTGTGTATGTGTGTGTGTTTTAATCTCTCCTATGTTTTTCTTTGTCTGATTTTTCTTTCCCAACAATTCATAAATTAATATGTATGAAAAATAAATAAATTTAAAAAGAATTGCTTGAACAAACTATTATGTATGACAATAATGGGATATTTTTGTTCTATAAAAATGATGAACAAGCTGATTTTTTTTAAAGGCATGGAAAGATTTACATGAATTGATGCTGAGCAAAACAAACAGAAGTAGGAATATATTGTATGCAGTAACAGCAAGATTGTACAATGATCACCTATGAAAGTCTTGGATTTTGTCAGCAGTTTAGAGATACAAGGAAATCCCAATAAACATATATAAATATATATAATAAATAAACAAAATAATAAGTAGAAAAAGCCATCTGAATCCAGGAAGAGAATTATGTACATCAAATGTGTACATGTTATGTCTTCTTTCTTTTTCCTTTTTTCCTTGTGTTTTTTTCCCTTTTGTGCTGATTTTTTCTCCCAACATAATTCATATAGAAATGTACATTTAAAAAGTTCAAATACATGTACAAACAAAAAATTAATAAAAAAGAAATGAAATTTGTTTTAAAGCAAGTTTTTCTAATGAAGGAAAAATGAGTCAAATTTATAAAAATGAGCCATTTCCAAATTGACAAATGATCTATGATTGAACTGTGCTTAAGGTAATATAAAATCCTGCATATCCTTTGACCTAACAATATCACTACTAGGCATGAATCCTAAAACAAAGATTTTTTTTAAACAAGAAAAGGGCCTATATACACAAAAATATTTATAACAAGTTTTCCCTCTTAGGGAAATTGATTAGAAATTGAGGAAATGCCCATCAATTGGGAAATGGCTGAGTAAATTGTGGCATGTGATTATGTTGGAATGTTATTGTTCTATAAAAATTGATGAGCAGGATGTCCTTAGAAAAACCTGGAAAGTCTTGTGTATGGTCTTCCAAAATGAACTGTACTACTGTACAAAGTAATAGCAATGCTGTAAGATGATCAGTTATGAATTACTTTGCTTTTCTCTGCAATAAAATGATCCAAGACAACTCTGAATAACTTATGATGAAAAATGATATCCAAACCCAGAGCTAGAACTGATTCTATCTGAATTTAGTTTGAAGCATGTTGTTTAAACTTTATTTTGCTTAATTTTGGGATGGGATGGGGTGGGGGGAGATCTATGTTTTCTTTCACAACATGGCTTTTATAAAAATTTTTTTCATTACTTTACATGTGTCTTTTCAATGTGAGTTGTTGAAGTGGGCAGAAAAGAGACAATAATGCAACTCAAAGTTTTAAAAACAAATGTCAAAAAATCATTTTACAATTAAGAGAAAAATTAGACACACACATACACACATATATATATTTATATATGAACATGTCTTTGGTATATATAAAATTTTACCATTTATTTAATATGAAAGCAAATTTGCATATTAATGAAATAGATATGCTTGTTTATTTTTACACAAAGAATAAAATCTTGGAGAAGTATGTGATACCTTTCACTGTTGCCAATTTCCAATTCAAATGCATGATCTTATATGGGACTGTTATTGATGCTTTTAAAAGCTTTGGTTTAGAATATGTTTGTGCATTCCCTCCTTACATCCTTATCATTCTTCAAAACTCAGTCTTATTAAGTAATGTGACTTGTCACATTCACAATTATTAATATTTCTCCTCAAATTATATTGTATTTAATTAATTATATGTGTAGTATATATCTCCCCCCACATCAACCCTTCCAGTAAAATGTAATCACCATGCACAGAGACTTTTGTTTTGTTTTGTTGTATTGTTTATTGGTTTTCATATGCTTAGTACATGAGATATGGTATGGTATAGTGGGAAAAAAGCAGGTCACAAACTCAGGAATATCTAGATTCAAGTCTACCTAACAAAAGAAAGCTATGTGGCCTTGAGTAATTCAGTTAACTTCTCAGTTTCCCCAGATGACTGTCTAAGACTATGAGTTTCAGAGGAAGTGTTAATTTACTTTGATAGGGGCAATTTCTAATTGGGAGCATTCTCTCTGCATTAATGAAAACACAGTTCCTGGGCAAAAATTTTTCTGGCAGTTGCCAGAATGCTTCAATATAAATCAATACTTTAAGAACTTATAATTTTCCCAGTATATAAACTATTTTCTCCTGTGTAACTTGAAATCCATCTATAACTTTCCCTTTGTGAGGAGCCTGTAGGTAAGGGATATCACAGTTTTATTCAGTACTACAACTAATTTCTTCTTTCCTCCAAGTAAAAAACTCCATCTACTATGTCATACTATCTTGATATAACATCTTTCTTTAAAAAATATCTGCTAACTATGAGGTACCACTACATAACTGCCAGATTGGCTAGGATGACAGGAAAAGATGACGATGAATGTTGGAGGGGATGTGGGAAGACTGGGGCACTGATGCATTGTTGGTGGAGCTGTGAACGGATCCAACCATTCTAGAGAGCAGTTTGGAGCTATGCTCAAAAAGTTATCAAACTATGCATACACTTTGACCCAGCAGTGTTTCTATTGAGCTTATATCCCAAAGAAATCATAAAAGAAGGAAAGGGCCCCACATGTGCAAGAATGTTTGTGGCAGCTCTTTTTGTAGTGGCTAGAAACTGGAAACTGAATGGATGCCCATCAATTGGAGAATGGCTGAATAAATTATGGTATATGAATGTTATAGAATATTATTGCTCTGTGAGAAACGACCAGCAGGACGATTTCCGAGAGGCCTGGAGAGACTTGCATGAACTCATGCTCAGTGAAATGAGCAGAAGCAGGAGATCATTATACATGTCAACAACAATACTACATGAGGATCAGTTCTAAGGCTCTCTTGACTCTCTTCAACAATGAAATGCTTCAAACCAATTCCAATTGTTCAGTGAAGAAAGCCATATACACCCAGAGAGAGGGATGTGAAATGTGACCACAACATAACATTTTCATGTCCTCTATTGAGGTTTGCCTGCATTGTATTTCCTTTATCAGATTATTCTTTCTTGTAGATATGATTTCTCCTGCACAAAAAAAAATGATGTGCAGCAATAACTATGCATATATTCGATTTCTTAAGTATTCTAACATAATTATCATATAGTGGATATCCTGCCATCTAGGGGAGGGGTGGGGAGTAGGGGGGAAAATTTGTAACAGAAAGCTTTGTAAGGGTTAATGTTTAGGAATTACCCGTACATATGTTTTACAAATAAAAAGTATTAATAAAAAAAAATCTGCCATATTGGATTTACTTGATTAATTGAATAGAAATTTTTCCATATTAACCTTAAGTAATGTTACCTTTCCTTTTTGAGATTTCCTGAAACCAAGCTGCTACTTTGCAGACAAGTTATCTAGGAAAATAATTCCTATTAATTAAGCATTAGTTTTCTACCTCTCTTTCACAAATGAAACAATCATTTTTTTCTTAATTTCTCTATGTGTTGTTGTGATTGATGCTGCTGTTGTTATTGTTTTTATTGTTTTTTTTTGGGGGGGAAATGAAGATTGGTGGTGCTAATGTACCTTTGCAGTAATACTTCCTGATCTCATTATTGAAAAAAATATTTAAAATATATTTCTTGAGGGAGAATGGAATGTTGATCTGGAGCTCTGAAGGGTTTCCTTTCTCAAAGATTTGGGGTTTTTTCTCTATAATGTAAATATTAGTTAACAGATATCTTCTATAACTATAAAAGTTCACACATGCTTATAAATATTATGAACCAAATATCTGGGCATTTTGGTAAATGAACCTTGCCATCTGGAAAAAAAAAACAGGGTTTGAAGCCAAAATGAAATCAGGTATAAATAAATTGAAAGCACCAGAAAATATTTCAGTTCTTTACTTCACTGACTTGTAGGTACAACTACTAACAGAAATGCATACAAAACAATAAACATTTCATTTATGATCCCTTCATTACTCTCACTGTTTTTATACAAATAACCAAAATAAATCAGACATTGTTACATTGTGGATAATAGCCAAAAGTATTCCTCATAAAGATTTCCAAAAGGCATTTATGACAGATGGCAACATGAATTATCCAGACTCCCAACAGTCTGAACATGACCTTCTAGCTTAGTAAATATATAAAACTCCCATTTTAATAAATGCAGCATGGATGGCTTTTTAAGCTGTTTTCATGTGTTATTTTTACTAAAAAGAAGAAAGCCAATTTATCACCACCAACACATTAATCAAGTAGCAAACTGACTGAATAATGCACAACATAAAGAGAATTATCAGATATTTAAACATTCTATTTTATTCATGCTTAATGACTGGTTTATAAAGTTAAAAGTGTAATGTGATTAAATTGACAGGTATTGTTATAGCTCATATTTGGGCTTTTAGGTACAGAAAACAAACATCCCAAACCAGTCTAATTATAAAAGCTCAGAAGGAGAGTGAAGAAAACTAATAGAGCCAGGAAACTGCCTGAACTGTCTATCAGTGAAATCACTTTGGCATTTGCCTGCCTAAAGCAACTAATGAAGCCAGGAAGAAAATCAAAGAAACTTGGGCCACTCAGGATACAACAATATAATGAGCTCAATTCTCCTTGGCTTTAGAGGTACTGTGGAATCAGCTTTGTGTACTGACAAGTAAAAAGCATCACAAATATCAACTAAGCACCTATCTTCAAGTTTATGATATTACAATCCACCTGGCATTGTGGAAATATGTATGTAAAATATTTAAGTAAACATGCTGCCGAGAGGGGAAAGCTTATAAAATTGAAGGTATTCTTCAAAGGATTTTGTGATTTTCCACAAAACATAATTTGTGAAAATATATTATTCAATTTATGTAGTGTCCAATTCAGGTCTACCATTTTGGGAAGCCAGAGTATCACTTATCTACACAATCTATGTGCCCTTTTCCCACCAAAATTTATGACATGAAAAGAGTTAGCAAGGGAGAAGCAAGGTTAGAATTTTCTTTATTAACAAATTCAAGCAAATTATTCACAAAAAAATTTCAATATTTTTCATTATCCTTAACACTTAATATAGTGTCTTATACACTGTATACACTTAATTCATGTTCCCTGAATTTAATTAAAACTTAAAAGAAGTTGTTCTTCAATATTTGTCTTCAGAAAAATTGTATTCTTCTGGGGTGGATTTAAAGGCACTAGATATGATATTTACTCTCAAAAAAGTTGTAGAAACATCAAGTTTAATTAGAGCAAAAGAGGAAATCTTGACAAAATGTCCCAGGAGTATTTGAAGAAAGAAAGAACACTTTTAGCTCAGATATCTCTAAGGATTTCACAGAAGATTTTATATGGTGCTACCTCTTATAAGAATATATTCCAATACAACTTAATGAACATTTATTAACCATTTACAATATACAAGACACAGTGATAGGTGAGATGAAAAGACAAAATGCAAAAAGGATCCTGATCTCGGGATTTCCAATTTCAAATTCCATACTTAAACATGTAAACATATAAACATGTAAGTATGCATATGATTATTTGTAAAGTACAATAATGTTGCTGATCAAGAAAACTTTCCTAAAGGAAGTAGCAGATGTGCAAAATCTTTGGGAAGTTACAGATTTCAAGAGAAAGAAGTGAGAAGGGGCTGTATTCCAGACATCAGGGATATCCTTAAAAATATGCAGGTGCAATATGGAATGCCAAATTTTTAGAAAATTAAACAGGATATTTCAACGGAATTTAGCATGTGTAAAAGAGATAATGGAAAAACTAGCTTGAAAAGGCATACTAGAGTTATAATGTCAAGAGCTTTAACTTCCTGCCTAAGGAGATTATAATTTATTCTAAAAGCAATAGGGAGGCACTGAAAGAGCTTGAGTGAGTTTGATGAGATCTGGTTATATTTGTGCTTTTGGAAGATTGTTTTGACTTCTATATGTGAAGGAATGGAAGATGGAAAAGACTGAAAGGTCGGAGTCCAATGAGAAAACTATTGAAATAATTAAGATAAGTAAATGAAAGACTGAACTATGGTGGTAATATATGTATGTAAGTGAAAAGAAGGGGAAATGATCAAGCCCATATTATGAAGGCATAATCTACAAAATGTGCCACTTGATGGGATACATGGCATGAGTAAGAAAGAATTAAAGATATGGTCACAAATTTGAGTGGCTGGAAGTTTGAACATGTGCCAAAATAGAAAACATTAGATGAGAAAAATATGTTTAGCAGGAAAAATAATGAATTCTATTTTGGGCATTGTTACATTATAGTGTCTGTGGAATCTCCTATTAAAAATAATCTGTAGATAATCATTCAGTGTGACTTGAACAGAAAAGGAGAAGTTAGAGTGATATTGACTAGGACTCTTTATAAAGATCTGGGAGGGCGGAGCCAAGATGGCCGAGTGAAAACGTGACTCTCTGAGTCCTCCTCCGATCTTCTCTCAAATCAACAATAAAATAAGCCTCTGAACTGATCTACAAGTAAACGAATTCAGAAATATTTGGACACTGCTTGCAGATATCTCTGAAGAACTTCATATCAGATGTGTTTAACTGGGACAGAGGAGTAAACAGTTTACTTGGTGCAACCCGGAAGTGAGGGTGGGACTCAGCTTATTGTGGCAGAAACTCCAAACTCCAAACTCCAAACACCTGGAGTTTATCCAAGGCATTCAGGACACTCTGCCCTGATTGGGGGCAGGTGTTCTGGCAGACTTGCCTTGTATAAGGAGTAATTTGGACTTAGACCTAGCCTGCACCAGACCAGCACCTTAAATTAATTCGCCAAATTGCCCCAAGGCAAAGAACTTCAGCCACCTTTTTCCAAGCCTTAAAGAGACATCCATGCTGTCTAAAAAAAATATGAAGAAGCAAAAGAGAGCTCTCACCACAGACAGCTTGTATCGAGACAAAGAAGGGCTGACCCCAGATGCTGAGGTTCCTTTAGACAAAACTCCAGAGGATGTTATTAAGGACATCACTGGTCCCATTTTCAAAAGGCCTTTCTGGAGGATTGCATACAGAATTTCAAAAGAGAGCTGGGGGATAAATAGGAAAATAAACTGAAGTCAGTGCAAGAAGCCCTCCAAAAGAGATATGATAAAGACACCAATTTATTGAAAAATAAAAATAGTGAAGTGGAAAAAGAGTGCAATGAACAAATTGGCCAGTTACAAAAGGAGCTTAAAAAGATAACTGAAGAAAACAACACACACAAAAAAAGAATTGAACAAATGCAAGTGAATGACTCAATAAGACTTCAAGAATCAGTCAAACAAAAACAAAAAAATGAAAAATTAGAAGAAAATATGAAATATCTCCTAGGAAAAACAAATGACTTGGAAAATAGATCTAGGAGAGACAATCTAAGGATTATTGGACTTCCTGAAAGGCATGATGAAAAAAAGAATCTAAACAGTATCTTCCAGGAAATCCTGAAAGAAAACTGCCCTGAGATTGTAGAATCAGAAGGCAAAATCACCATTGAAAGGATTCACTGATCACCTTTTGAAAAAGACCCCAAAATTAAAA
>JAJPUD010020895.1:0-23912 GCA_023553655.1 Myrmecobius fasciatus | reverse complement strand
TCATATTATCAAAGTAATATCTAGTTAATTATACCCCCAAACTTTAATTATCCCCATAGTAGAAATAAAGTTCTCAAGAGTCCTTTCCTTTTCACCTTTTTATGCTTCTCTTGAGTTCTGTGTTTGGATGTCGAATTTTTTGTTCAGATCTGGTCTTTTCATTAGAAATAGGTGAAATTCACCTATATCATTGAATGACCATCTTCTTCCCTGGAGGATAATGCTCATTCTAGCTGGATAGTTTATTCTTGGCTGTAATCCAAGTTCCTTTGCCTTTCAGAATATCTGGTTCCAGGCCCTTTGATCCTTCAATGTGGAGGCTGACAGATCTTGTGTGATTCTAATTATAGTTACTCGGTATTTGAATTGCTTCTTTCTAGCTGCTAGCAGAATCTTTTCCTTGGTGCGATAGTCCTGAAATTTAACCACGATATTCCTTGGGGTTTTAATTTTGGGGTCTTTTCAGGAGGTGATCGGTGAATTTTTTCAATGGTGATTTTGCCTTCTGATTCTACAGTCTCAGGGCAGTTTTCTTTCAGGATTTCCTGGAAGATAGTGTTTAGATTCTTTTTTTTATCATGACTTTCAGGAAGTCGAATAATCCTTAGATTGTCTCTCCTAGATCTATTTTCCAAATCAGTTGTTTTTCCTAGGAGATATTTCATATTTTCTTCTAATTTTTCATTTTTTTTTGTTTTTGTTTGACTGATTCTTGAAGTCTTATTGAGTCATTCACTTGCATTTGTTCAATTCTTTTTTTTTAAAGTGTTGTTTTCTTCAGATACCTTTTTAAGCTCCTTTTGTAACTGGCCAATTTGTTCATTGCACTCCTTTTCCACTTCAATAATTTTATTTTTCAATAAATTGGTGTCTTTATCATATCTCTTTTGGAGGGCTTCTTGCACTGATTTCAGTTTATTTTCCCATTTATCCTCCAGCTCTCTTTTGAGGTTCTGTATGCAATCTTGTAGAAAGGCCTTTTGAAAAGGGGACCAGTGGTGGTCCTTAATAACTTCCTCTGGAGTTTTGTCTAAAGGAACCTCAGGATCTGGGGTCAGTCCTTCTTTCTCTTGATAGAAGCTGTCTATGGTGAGAGCTCTCTTTTGTTTCTTTGATTTTTTTAGACAGTGTGGATGTCTCTTTAAGGCTGGGAAAAATGGCAGCTGAAGTTCTTTGCCCTGGGGCAATTCGGTGAATTAATTTAAGGTGCTGGGCCAGTGGGGGCTAGGGCTAAATACGAATTACTCCTTAAACAAGGCAAGTCTGCCAGAACACCTGCCCCCAATCAGGGCAGAGTGTCCTGAGTGCCTCAGATAAACTCCAGATGTTTGGAGTTTGGAGTTTCTGCCACAGTGAGCTGAGTCCCACCCTTACTTCTGGCCTTCACCGAGTCCACTGTTTATCCCTTTGTCTGAGTTAAACAAACCTGATATGAAGTTCTTCAGAGATATCTGCAAGCAGTGTCCAAGTATTTCTGAATTCGTTGACTTGAAGATCAGTTCAGAGGCTTATTTTATTGTTGATTTGAGAGAAGATCGGAGGAGGACGCAAAGAGTCATGTTTTCACTCTGCCATCTTGGCTCCTCCTGGAAGGAAGTCTCCACAGAAAAGATTTTGACAAGCTAGAAATATGGGCTGCATATAATAAGATGAGCTTTAGTAGGGATAAATATAAAATTCTACACTTAGCTGTGTGAAATCTAACTGCATATAAGTATTGGATGGGGCAAATTAGTCTAGACAACCATTAATGTGAAAAAAGACTCGGGGTTGGAGTGGACTACAAGCTATATGAATTAATAATATGAATTTTGACTCAGGAGCCAGAAAAGCTAACATGAGCTTCAGAATTATTAATATTAGAAATATGAATGTTGTCTTCAATTCTGAATGCTACCTTATAAAGGAAAAGAACTTACTTAAAAAATTCCCAGTTACCCAAGTCACTTAACCCTATTTGCCTCAGTTTCCACTTTTGTAAAATAAGCTGAAGAAGGAAGTGAGAAATTACCCTCTGCTATGCCTTGACCAAAAAATCCAAAATATGGTTACAAAGAGTCAGACAGGATTGAAATAGCTGAACAATAACAGCAATAAGAAAGATAAAGTGAATGAACTCTGAGATTACTTTTAGTTTTAACAGTCTACAATCCTGATATTTTTATGAAGTCTTTTAAAAGATGTATTGATACTATAGTTAAAGGTTTGGCAACTCTATGGGAGAACTATAGTTGATAAAGTGCTGTATAAAAGTCATTAATTTGGGAGAGCTACCCAAATAGCAAACGCTTGTGGCCAAGAAGAAGTCACAAATACCTTAGAGATTTTCTATAGTTTAATCCTTTCATTTTAGGAAAGACCAATTGATATCCACAGAGGAACATAAACTTATCTAAGGGTATAGAGATGGTGGTAATGGTAGTAGTAGTAGTAGTAGTGATGGTGGTAAGAGTATGATACTAATAGTGGTGGTAATAGTGGCAGTAGTAGCAGTGGCAGGTAGGTGGTAATACTTATATAGGGCTTTGAAGTGTACAAAGTGTTTTACATATGTTACTTAATCATCATAACAGCTACTGGTTCACATTTTGCAGATGAAGTAACTGAGGCTAAGAGGTTAAATGACTTGCCCAGGGTCACATAGTAAGTACCTCAGGCAGGATTCAAACTCAGTTCTTCCTACCTTCAAGTCAAGCACTTTATCAAACAAGCCACCTCACTACCCTTAGCAGCTAAGCATAAAAACATCCCACATATGGACTCAAAAAATTACATTTAGAAAGTTCTTTTTGCATTGTGACCATGCTTAGAGTTGGAGATGACCTTCAGTTAACTAGAAATAAAGTAATGTATCTTGAATACCCTAGGTTTACTTAGTTGTAGTTTTTAAACATATTTTAATTGAAATACGTCTCCGTGCTTTTAAGCTTTACTAGGCTAAAACTACACTAACACTTTTTGTAACAATTTGTATGTAAGAGCTAAAAATATACATTGCTTTAAGATATATTTAAAGGCTATAGCTAAGTGAACCTAGTATATTCTGGATACATATCTTTGTTTCTAGTTGGTTATCTGAGGGTTATCCCCAACCTCAAGCACAGTGGTTTTCATACTATAAGCATGTAATAGCTTAATAAGCTAATGATAAGCTTTAATAGCTTAAAATTGCACTAAGACTTTTGGAGCACCCTGTATAATAGGGAGCCTAGATTAACAGCATTATTTCTTAATAGACGTCTTTAGAAATCCTGCTTTAATCATTTGTAATTATGTACCAACAGTATTTAAGTCTTCAGGCAAGTAGCAAACAACCAGTTATTTAAAGTAGGTTAAACATACTCCTAACCTCCTTGATCATGTTCTTGATGTGTATGATTTTTATTAAGGAAACTGTGTTAAGCCAAGGTAAAATTTAACATGTCCAAAGTCTTACTAATTCCAAATTAGTTGTGACTTTGTTAATGGGAGACAACATTTGAACAGACTAGCTCCCAATGATGCTCTCTAAGAATATTAATAGACCAGTCAGAAGATGTCCAATGTCCTGGGTACATCCTAATGGAGAAAACATGAGGAAAGGTATGTGTGTGTGTGTGTGTGTGTGTGTGTGTATGTGTGCTGAGAAGGAGTAGAAGTTGTATGCTGCTATCAGAAGCACAGTCAGATGGAGCTTCAGAGGTCATCTTAGTCAGCTTCAAACCTGTACGGACATTTCCACTAAGACATTTGTCATATTAGTCACTGAATTTCTTTACACAGCATCATCTTCTGTGATGGAGAACCTTTTAAGGCAATCAGTTGTATATTTGGGAAAAGGAATTAATGAAATTTTAAAAAATAACCTAGAGCATAAATTTAGTTAGGAGAGCATGCTCTGTCATCAAGTTTTTATTGAATGCCTACTGTGCTTCAGACACTGTGATAAGAGTTAGAGATGCAAAGAAAATAGGGAAGTAGTCCTTGTCCTCAAGGTGCTTACATTCTAACGGGACATGCAATAAATATGATAAGTATAAGATACATGCAGAGTAAATGGAAGACATATTATTTTTCTTTATGAAGGGCTTTAATTATAAAGATGTATTTCCTTACATGTAAAGTTTACCTTGCTATAATTTGCCTCCTCTGCTTCTGAAACCAGTCTTATTTCTTCCCCCATATGACAATCTTTCATATACTGAGCACAACTGTTGTGTGTGTGTGTGTGTTATCTCTAGCACATGGGATTTTGTCTAGTATATAGTATATGTTTAATAAGTATTTTTTGATTTGATTGTATTCCTTATAGCAAAACATTCTATTCTTCAAATTAAATATTTTCATTTTCTTCAGTCATTCTCATGAAGCATGACTTTTATACATTTTTGCTGAGGCAATTGGGGTTAAATGACTTGCCCAGGGTCACACAGCTAGGAAGTGTTAAGTGTCTGAAGCTAGATTTGAACTCAGGTCCTCCTTACTTCAGGGCTGGTGCTCTATCCACTGCACAACCACGCTGCCCCAGCCATGACCTTTACTTCCACATTATGCTTACCACTTTTCTTTAGGTCAGCTCCATTTTGTAAATACCCTTCATAAAAGATATTGCTAACAATCCAGATGTGGACTAAAATCAGAAAGAGTAGGACTATTCCTTCCTTTATTTCAGATACTGTGCCTCTCAATGAAACCTAAGATCTCATTTGATGTTTTTTAGAGGAAGGGATGTCATATAACACTGCTGTCTCATTTTGAATTTGCAGTTTGCTAATTTCCTCTCCCCAACCTTTTATTTACATGATTATCTAACTATATTGCTTGCACTTGTGAAGTTGATTTTTTTAATCCAAATGAAGGACTTGGAATTAAATACGGATAATTGTAATCTTATTGATTCAGCTCATTCTTTTAGCTTGTTGAGATCCATCTTGGGAATGCCAAAATTGGTACTCTGCCATTCCATGGGCTAGCTGTCCCTTTGAGCTTTGTGTCAACTTCAGATGTGACAAATGTGCTCTCTGTGCCTCTTGCCAAATCATTAACAGAAATGTTGGAACTTCACAGGGCCAATGACAAGGATTATTTCCCATTTGCTTTTGAACACTTAAAGCCCTCTAGAAGAGGTCTCTCTCTAAGTCAGTTTCAAACCATTAGTGATTTTTCTTTATAATCTAGTTATACAACCAGAGCTGGATCTGTTTAAATATATTATCATCTGATACATACCTTTCCATTTTATCCAAAATAAAAAATAGCGTGAGAGTTCATCAAATGCTTTGCTAAAAACTAGCTATGATAAGGCTACAGCAGCCAGTCTTCTGTTCAATCGATTTGCTGACCCTATTAGAAAAAGGAAATGAGAATAGGTTGACATGACTTATTCTTTTTTTTTTGACATGACTTATTCTTAATGAATCCATGAAAGCTCTTAGTGATCACTGATTTCCTCTCTAAATGGCTCACAAGTCAACTAGAATAATTTATACTAGAATTTGGCTTACACAAAGTCCTAATCCAGTGTTTCTTTGGGTTTTGGACATGACCCTGACTTCATAAAAGCTGTAGTGCAGAGCATAAATTCTGGAAGTTTCTAATATTCTGGAAAAGATTCAAGTATGGTCAAGGGATAATTGAGTCTGCCTTCCAAGGACCAACCTATTTAGGATTAAAGAGGCTCATCTTTAATTGCTTTAGTCAAATCAATGCATGAAGCAAAGAAGTGGCCAATCCATCCCTCCTCCCTTCCCTTCCCCTTCCTCTTCCCCTCCCCTTCCCCTTCCCCTCTCCTTTCCCCTTCCCCTTCCTTTTCCCCTTCCTTCCTCTTCCCCTTCCCTTTCCCCTTCCCCTTCTCCTTCCTTTCTTCCTTTCTTCCTTCCTTTCTTCCTTCCTTCCTTCCTTCCTTCCTTCCTTCCTTCCTTCCTTCCTTCCTTCCTTCCTTCAATTGGGGTTAAAGGACTTGTCCAGGATCACACAGCTACTAAGTGTCACATGTCCGAGGCCCTACTTGAACACAGGTCCTTCTGACTCCAGGGATTGTGTTCTATTCCACTTCACCACCTAGATGCACTGCCTCCTCCCCTCCCTTTTCTTTTTTTTAATTTTTAATTTAAATATTTAAATACAAAATAAGAAAATAATTGCTGTGTATACATCAGAACATAAGAGAGGATTCAAAATATAAAGCAGTAAATGTTTATTTCAAGAAAACCTATATAATAAATACTACACAATGTGGACTGCCCATCTTTGCTTTCTTATAGGTTTTCTTTTGTTCTTTACTGTGCACTTTTTATTTTATTTCTTCCCTCTCCCCACTCCCAGAAGGCTATAATTAAGTACAGATGTATGCATGTATATACACACATGTATATGTACACATATGCATACATATACATGCACACATGATCATATATACACATACATTCATATACATGTGTGAAATACTTGTTTATTTCTTCTTTTCCTCTGTTTCTCTGAAGGTGGATATCATCTATTCTACTCTTTCCCATATTTTTTTTCTAAATCCACCAGTTCATCATTTCTTACACCATAGCAATATTCTAACCTTGTATTGTCTAGATATTTCAAATAGTCTAAAACAATATTGATTAATATGGCTAATATATAGTATAGTTTCCTTATTTTTCTCTTTTGATGAAATCTATTTTAGCTTAAGTATATTCAAGATAATGATTACTAACTATGCTTTTTTACATAATAAATTCCACTTCTGATCTTTATTTTATGTTTATGTATCTTTAATTTTTATAATGCTTCCTGAAAACAACATATTGCTGAGCTCAAAATTTTAATCTACTGTTGCCATTTTATGGATGAATTCATCCAGTTCACATTCTAAACTGTGATTATTTGTTGTTTTTTTTTCCTCCTTCCTGTTTTCCTCATTATTCTTCTCACTCTATTCCTATCCCCTCCCCCACTCCTGTACTTTACCTCTACCTGCTACTTTGTCTACTTAACCTATCTCTATCCAAGAATCCCTCCCTTGTTCTCTCCTACCACCCTATCATCCCCTTGTCCTTTTGTTTCTATTTGAATTTGAAAGATTTTATCCCCTTTCCTAATGAAAATAAGGTTTTAGTGCTTCCTACCCTCCCTCCAGTACTATCTTCTTTTTATTTATTTTTCATTTTTTGTCTCATTTGTATGAGATACTTTCTCCCTTTTTTATCACTCTCTTAGGTTATATCAATCTATATATAAAATATATCTATCTATCTATATATATGTATGTATATGTATGTTATAATCACCCTATTATATCCAGGCCAGTCTAAGCTTTTCTTGCAAACTGTGCAAATAAAAATGACAGTCATAAAACAACTGATATTATTTTCATTTACAGTAAGTAACTGATTTCACCTTATTGAGTATCTCATCATTAATCCTTACTGTTTACTTTATATTTCTCCTAGATGTTATATGTCGAATTTTTCCTTGAATTCTGATGTTTTTGTCACAAATGTCTGAAAGTCTTTCAGCTTGTTAAATAAACTTTTTTTTTCCATTCAAGATTATATTTAACTTTGCTGGTAAGTTAACTTTGATCATAACCCCAGCTCTTTTTTTCTATAAAGTATAATATTCCAAGGCCTGCAGTTTTTCAGCATAATAGCTGTTATAGCTTGTATAATCCTTAGTGTAGTTCCATGTTAATTAAATTGTTTTTGTTGTTATTGCTTCGAATGTTCTCTCCTTAACCTCAGAACTTTGAAACTTAGCTATGTTAGTCCTATAAGTTTTCCTTCTGGAAGCTCTTTTAGGTGGTGATTAGTAGTTTTTTTTTTCTATTTCTGCTTTGCCTCCTTGTTCTAGAACTTCAGAGCAATTGCCTAATCATTCTCATGTGGCATGACCTTTATTTCCCACAACTTCCCATGCTTATCATTCTTCTTTAAAGAAGGTCAACTCCATCTTATAAATATCCTTTATAAAATGTAATGCTTATAGTTTAACATAGAAATTCAGATGTGGAGTAAAATCAGAAGAGAGCCTTCAGGCAAGTATCCAATAATTGGGGACCAATTGAACAAGTGGTTGCTTGTGAATATAGTAGAATACTATTGCACCTAAGAAACAGCAAATATGAAAAATTCCAAGAATCATAGAAATTCTTGTATGAATTGATTAAGAACAATAAAATGAAAGCAATAGAATAATGTACATACTGACCACAATGAGGTTAAGAGGAAAAAAAACCCTGAAAGACTGCAGAGCTTTGACTTTGGATTGGAAATGGTGAATCAGTACAACCCAAAGGAATTTTCATTTTTCTATTTCAAATTTGTTGACTTTCTCTTTATAATTGTCTTGGTTTGCTCTTATTTTTCCTCCATAATTTTCCTCAGCCTTTCTTATTTGATTTTTTGGATCATTTGACATTTGTCATTGAAAAAGGAGTGGTTTTTCTAAAGCTCTATTATCTTTTGAATATGAAGTCTGATCTTCTCTATCCCCATAGTAGCCTTTTATGGTTGGGTTCTTTCTCCTTTGCTTGCACATTTTTATTTATTTTTGTTTTGTTTTATTTTTAGCAGTTCTTAGTATGATAAAGTTTTAGTCCCAAGGTATGAATAATTATGTCCCAAGTATCAAGTCCTTCTTAGTGTTATTTTCTTTGGTATGTCTTGGGACTCAATCTGAGACTCTCCTCTCCACTGTTGTGCTACCATTAGAGTCACTAGTCATGCTGTATTGCAAATAATCTTATTCTCTATGGTTCTATGGTTTTCATCCCCTGATCCCCATGGTTGCAAACTACAGTTGCCTTCTCTTCCCTGGAACTGAAACTGGGGTCCCTGCCCTTCTGTTACCAGGTGTGTGCTAACTTCTTTTGCATAGCACTAGCCCAGGTAAGCAGCCCACATCCCATGCTGCAATGTGCCTGGTCAGCACAGATGTGTTTGACATTCTTTGACAGTGAAAGGTCCTTCAATATTCTCCTACTTAACCATCAGACCTTCATACTAGCTGTGAGATGAAAGTTTCTAAAACTTAGGCTGCCTCCCAACCCTTGCTGCTCCCTGAGATTGTTTTTTATTGATTCTAAAGTTGGATTGAGGTGTTTAAACTTCATTCTGGCCAAACCTATGTCTCTGGAGAACAGTTTTTTTTCACGGAATCTTCTTAGGTTGTCTTAGGAGAACAACTGCTTTACCTTGACTTTTGTGTATTTCTGCTGCACTACATTCCCTCTGAGGGAATGGAGGAAATTTTGGTGGAAGAAATTTGAAAATCTGAAAGTTTTCTGACCTACTCTATCATCTTCCCAGAATCCTCCCTAGCTCTTTTCTTCAATGCTAAGTTAATAACAGTTTAGTTTTTTGTGGAATCAACTGAATTGGGAGAATAAAAAGAACAATGTCTTGGAAGATCTTATAGTTTCTACAGTGAGCTCTGAAATTTGTTTGATATAATGATTTGGTCAAATTCTTTCTTTCTTTGTGTCTCAGTTTTTCCTGTGTAAAATATGATAGCTATTTAAGATATTTTTGGAGTTTCCTTCTGTCTCTAAGATCCTATGTTTTCCTATAGTACCAGAGGCCCTGTTTGCTTTCCTCTATATGTGACTCAGAGGACATTTGTAATCTCAATGAGATTGTAGCTTTAGACTACACAGCAAGAACAAGAGAAAGAAAGCATTGATTATGCAGCCAATTTCCCTTGAATGTTTCTGTGTTTATCTCTTGCTCTGTCTACGTGCCTAGTACATATTCACAAATACATTCATGGATTTAATTACCTAGATGCAGAGAAATTTTTCAGCTCAATTTTACATCCAAACTAAGTGCTTTAATAATTGCTCTAGTGAAAGTATAATTTTCCCCTTTTGCACACAAGGGTGATACCTTGTCCACCCCAAGCTTCATATTCATGCTGACCAAGGTCTGTTTATAATGCAAATGAGAAGCTATTTTCCTGGTGCCTGATGGGGTCCAAGATATCTCTTATAGGAATTTGTGGTTCAGTAATTTTTATTGATATTTTCTGAGCTGCCATCAAGAATGTTACCCTTAGCTCATGTCAGTCTTTCATGAACCTCTAACTTCAGGATTGGAGGAAAGTATAAAAAAAGTCTTTAGGATGATCAGTCAATCACAAAGAATTAAAGTTCCTAGTAAGCTTTGAAATATCCAAAATGCTTGTTTTCTGGCAGTGCAGGATCATAGGATTTAAGGCCAGAGGGGACCTTAGACACCAGCCAGTTAAACTATGGTTAGATGGAGAAGTAAGCTCTGGAATCCTCATGCTTACTCTTTGTATTATCTTGGACAAGTTGTTCCACCTCTCTCAGAACCCCAAATATAAAATGAAACAGTTGTACTAGAGAGCCACTACGGTCCCTTCTAGCTCTATGAAAACTTTCATTTTCTAGATGAGAAAATAAGGCATAGACTTACATTCCTATGATTTTTCAGGAGTCAAATAGTAAGTAGAAGAACTTGGATTCAAATTCATGCTATCTGTTGTGCTCTTTTTTCCAAGTAAAAAGTAATATAGAGAAGAGCAGGTGTAGTTGGCACTCTATAGTGTTTGTCATAGTCAAGTCAACAAACTTTTATTGAGACAGGTGCAGGATACTAATTATACAAAGAAAGAAAAAAAAAGTCCCTTCTAGGAAATTACAAACTATTAGGAAAGATAATATGCATACAAATATATGTATGAAAAAAGATATAAAGACATATTAAGGATAAAATGTAGTGTTATTTTTAGGGGATCAAGCCTATTGATCCCTCCCTTTGTGTTTTTTATTTATGATCAACAACTATCCCAGACAGAAGCAGGTTAGATAAATGGAAACTAATTTCTTTTTAGTTTTATACTCTTCCCCTTCTTCCTTACACATATCAGAAAAAGGACCTTGTGAATAGACTTAAGAAACGGCAAAAGCAGGACCTTGCCAATACACTTACTTGTAATTCTAGAATTCTGGCCTGGATATACATAAATAATCTTATCATATCTCATTAAGTAATTGATGTGCATTTTATTTTTTTACAAAAATTGTCAGTACTGGAATGGATCTCAGAGGTCTAATTCTATCCTTTTATTGTAGAGATGAGGAAACAGCAGTACAAAGAGATTTTTCTTAAGGTCGCCTGACAAATTGGTGACAAAATAAGGACTAGACCTTGGACCTCCCATCTCTTAACAAAGGGATATTTCTACCTTATACTACAACTTAAAAAAAATTTCCTTTTATATGTCATTGTCACTTCTCCAAACCCTTTTTCCCCCACAAGCTTTTTTTGATACCAAATATTTTGTCATTCAAAAACCAAAGCAAAACAAAACTAGAAAATACCTGCCTATATCAGATCTACAATCTTATCACTTCTGTGCCATGAGACATACTGTGTACCTATCACATACATAGTAGGTACCTAATACATGCTTTGTGACGTATTGATTCACCATTTCCAATCCAAAGTCAAAGTTCTGAGTCTTTCAGTGTTTTTTTTTCCTTTTTAACCTCATTGTGGTCAGCATGTACGTTGTCCTCTTGCTTCTATTTATCTTGTTCTTTCTCAGTTCATACAAGTCTTATGATTATTTGACTTTTTATATTTGCTATTTCTTATGGTATTCTACTATATTTACTGGCCACGATTTGTTCAGTCAGTCCCAGTTATTGGGCATCAATTTTTTTTTCTTTACTACCATAAAAGTTGTACTATGAATATTGCAGTATGTATGGAGTCCTTCCTTCTATCTTTGACTTCCTTGGAATATATAGGATTAGTAACAGTATTGCAAAATAAAAAAGTTAATCCAGTTTATTGGTTTTTTTTATTTTAATTCTAACTTGTTTTCCAAAGTAATTGAACCAATTCACAGTTTAACTAGTGATGTATTGGTGTCCTTATGTTCCCATAGACCATTGAACACCTACCATTTTTGTGTTTTGCTAACTTTTTCAATATATTATATGTACTTACTGCATAATCTAAGAAAAGGGCTTTATTTCCCCATAACTTCGAGAGAACAAAGTGTCTTTATGCCACCTAGGAGAATACAAGCCCTTTGAAGGCAGGGATTACTTTCCATTTGCTTTTGTGTTTTTAGTATTTAATACATAATTTATAAAATTTGTAGAATTTAAAAAGGAATGTTACTATCTCATCCTATGTCTTAATTCTGTCAAAAGACCCCTGAAAAACAAAAGTAATTCTGTGTTAGAATAAATCTTAGATAATGGGCTATATGTATTTCCAGTGGTAGTAGGAATGCGGGCCACATATGAAAAATGGCCCACAAAAATAGTATCCATTTAATAGTGTCCACATTTCTACTTTCTCTACTGTTTATTAGAAAGAATTATTAACTTCCAGTGATCTCCCTCTCCATAAATATGAGCAGTAGAGGCTGGATAACCACTGGCTAGCAAAGTGTTAGAGGGCATTCCTGACTTAGGGCTTATATGAGTTGATATTTGAAGTCAAAACCCTAAGATCCTATTTGTCTTAAACAAATTTTAAAAAAAGGCATTCTAAAACCATGGAAAGTTAGATGACATGGATAGAGCTCCAGTCCTGGAATCAGAAAGACTAGAATTCAAATACAGCCTCACGTAATAGCTGTGTGACCCTGGCCAAGTCACTTAATCCTATTTGGTTCAGTTTCCTCATCTATAAAAACAGCTGGAGAAGAAAATGGCAAATCACTCCAGTATCTTTGCAAGAAAACTACAAATGGGGTCGCAGAGAGTCAGGCATAATTGAAACAACTGAACAAAAACAGTGCTAAAACCTTGTAGACATAGGAAGGCCAGATGTTTTGATTGGGTTCTGTATGTCACGGAATGGTACACATTTAAAAGGGAATATTAGAATTTTGGAATTCTGTTTCCTGTGTGTTGAAAAGAATAGTTCTAACCTACCCCTAGGGACTTATTTTACATGATTCTTTTTTATGTGCCTTATCTTTGAGCCAAAGTAGACAATCAATTACCTGCTCCTCAGACTTAACATTCTATTTTATATTCTGTGACTCTACATAGATTCCCCCAGCATCTTTACTTATCTCTGCCTCTTAGAAGCCTTTCATTTCTTCATGGCTCAAATCGGGTACTACTTCTTTTGGGATAGTTTTCCTGATCCCTTTTAATTGTTAACATTCTCTTTTTCCTCATTTTGAATGACTTGGATTTCTTTATGACCAGGAAAAAGTCATCTTCTGGAGGGCAGAGCCTACTTTGCCTTTTGCCTTTGAATTCTTAGTGCAAGGATTGTTACTTTTGAGTATTCTCTGGAATCTTTAGATAGATTTTAGAGCTTCTATGAACCTATCCAGAAAAATAATGCATATTTATTTTCACTTATCTTTAGATAAAATTTACCATTTTCTCTAATTATGAAATAGGCAAAAAACATTATTCTAAGAAGGGTTTCCATATATTTCGCCAGACTGCCATAGAATTCCATGATACAAAACAGTTAAGAATCTCTCTATGAACAGCTCTTCGTTTCTGCACATTATAGGCAAGTCACAAATGTTGTTGGATTGGAGTCTAATTTTATGGCTCTCCTTGCTACATTCTAGACTTCTACCATATCCAAGAAATCTCTTCATCTAAAAGATCACTTCAGCCTTGGAATTTGAATATTGAAAATAGCTTCTTCCTCGAATTGAATGGCTGCTTCTAGGCCTCCACTTAAGGAGAGCTCTTAGGATTACCATGCCTCATTCCTTTCCTGGCTGTGTCCCTTAGCTTTCTGGTTTCCTTTTATGTATTGTCTTTCTCCATGAGAGTGTAAACTCCTTGAGGGGAAGGACTATCTTTCTCCCTGACCTCCTAGTATTTGTATTTCTTTATTTAAGAAGGTACCAGTCTCTTAGTAGTGGGCATTTAATAAATACTTGTTCAAGGACTGGCTAATTGGCCATGTTTACTTTTCCATGGAAGAGGCCTACTAAGAAGAAATGGTAGATGAGTCTTAACTTTCTTTGCTCTTTACATAATGCTTGAGTTAATTATTGTTTGGTCACTAAATTAATGAATAAAAGCAGTATGATATATTGAAGAGCATTCATTACTCTTATAATACCTATGTATTATATATCTGTTCATCTTTGATACTTAGAAGTTGTTTGACTATGAAAAAGTCAACTAGCTTTTCATTCTCATTCTTCATTTGTAAAAATGAGTAGATTCCTCTTTTAAGTATTTGATAAACATTAAGGGACTATATCAAAGTGACATCACATATATTCTAGGTACCCAGGGGGCAGAGTCTGGATAGTTTTTAAAATTTCTCTCCATTTAGTAGTATTTTATTTTTTCCATTTACATGTAAAGATAGTTTTCACTATTCATTTTTGCAAGATTTTTGAGTTCCAAAATTTTTCCTATCTTCCCCTTTCTCTAAGATAGCAAGTAATCTGATATAGCTATAAATGTATAATCATGTTAAATATATTTGCATATTGTCATTGTTTGTTCTTTGTTCTCAAAGAGGACCATGCTATGACATATAAGTGACTTGGATTTAAGTAAGGGAGAATTGTACAAGGTCACTTGCCTCACTCTTTCCTTAAGAGACTTATGCATCTAGTTCTTAGACACAGATCGGGATGATTGGAGATGGTCCTAGATGTGGTGGGAGACCTTTGCCTTTTTAAGCTAAGGTCTTTAGCAGTTGTCAGTTTGACTGAGGCCTTTGGCAGCCCATTCAATGATTAAGACTAGGTAAAGTCAAGCTAATGTGAAAATATTAATATATGCTACTTAGCCTTAATATTTTCATACTGATATTCTTATAAAAGAAGAATCAGAATAAAAGAAAAAAGGCACAAGAAAGAAAAAAATAAAAAAAAACCAAGTTAAAAAAGGTAAAAATATTATGCTTTGATCTGCATACTTTGTCTGGGTGTAAATGGTACTTTCCACCAGAAATCTTTTGGGATTGTATTGGATCATTGTATTGCAAAGAAGAACTAAGTCCATTACATCTAATCATTGTACAATGTTGCTGTTACTGTGTACAATGTTATCCTGTTCTGTTTACTTCACTCAGCATCAGTTTGTATAAATCTTTCCAGATTTTTCTGAAGTCCACCTGCTCATCATTTCTCAAAGCACAATAGTATTACATTATATTTAAGTACCTTAACTTATTCAGCCTTTCTCCAATTATTAGGCATCCCCTCAATTTCCAATTCTTTGCTACCACAAAAAACTGTTATAAAGATTTTTATGTATGTGGATCCTTTTCCCTTTTATTTGATTTCTTTGGGACATAGATCTAATAGTAATATTGCTAGATCAAAGGGTATTCATAGTTTATAGTCCTTTGGACAGTTTTTAAATCTTTGTAACCTGATCCCTGAACACGTCACATATAAAGTGGGAACTTAATAAATTTCTGTTGTGATAGAACCATACTGTAATATTGAGAGAAGGGAAAGAGGAGAAACACTGGATTTCAAGCTAAGAAACTTCAGTGTGAATCCTTGACTTGAGTAAGTCATAACATTTCCAAGACTCTCTTTGTTCATCTGTAACATGGTTAGTATTACTGTAGTACTTCCCCCAAAAAATTGTAGCCAAAATCAAATGAGGCAATTCACAATTCATTATAAATCACAGAGTGCTATATGAATGTCAGCTATTAATATTAGTGTTAATTGAATGAATGTACAGCCTATAGCTGTCCACTGAGCAGAACTCATTCCAGCTTTTATCTGGACCATCTGGAGTCTGTCTTATACCTGAAGCCTGTTTAAAATGGAAATATAAGCCATAGCCAGAACTTAAGCCTTTCCAAACTGAGTCTTCTGTGAATTTTAAGAGACCAGTGGAGAAAAAACATTTGTAGCCAGATTTGGCAGCAGTGTGAAAAGTGAGAAGGCCAGGCAGACTATTTGATTTAAGGAAAAACAAAGCAAAATTAAAAAAAAATCCCTCAATAAACTATGCCTTGTTGCTGAAACTGTCAGATGGCAGCCTCACCCATTTCTTCTGATGCTATTCTCCACAGTTCTTTCATGTACGTTCAGGTAAACAAGCATATATCTTCCAGGATTTCAGTTGGTAAAATCTGCTCTTTTTTTTAGTGACTCATTAAACTTAAGCTGCTTTTGATATGTCCTTCAAATGAGAGACTGACTGAAGAAAAAGTGTGATGCTCCTTTTTAGGAAGCAAGAGACATAAGTTCTTCCTTGGGCTTTGCCAGTAACTTCCTTTGTGACCTTAGATAAATAATTTCCCCTCTGGACTATTGTTTACTGCTTTGCAAAATTAGGGGACTGAATCCTGTGATTTTTAAAAAATTCCTTCCAGCTATGATGATCTACAACTTTTTTAGAAGGAATGAAAATTGCCCCAGACTTTCAAGTAACCTAAAAATATAGCTGGGAGATGATGGGTATTTCTTCTCTATCAATTCAATTAAATGCTTATTTATATTTTTATCTCTATCTTCTCTCTATTTTGGAGGGGGCATACAATTTTTATTCCAAAGTTAGTAACCATCATACAGAACAGACATTCCAATTAAATTTTTTAAAAATTATTGCACACAAGCCTTAAACTCCAAAGTATTTACAACTTGTTTTAAAATGTCTATATTAAATTAAAATAATAGAAATGTCCTGTTTACTTCCGTTTCCATTTTCTTCCATTCTTAAAAGATTCCTTCCATTTGGCAAGCATTTATTAAATGCCTACTGGGCTCAAAACTTTGTGATGGGTATTTGTGGAGATAAATGATCCTTGCCTTCAGGAACTCAAATCAATTGTATATTGTCATTAAAAGTTTTCTGATAACATTTTAGACAATATCTGACCTCCAATTTTCCAATTCTTTTTGGAGGTTAGATTTATGATTGCTGTTCATGATTTCAGACCAACTATTAATGTTAGTTTCATTTTCTGAACAGAGATACTAGTGATTGTTCTGTTATTCATGATACAGGGAATTTTAACAGCCCTAATATTTGTAAAGATGTTATAAGGGAAGGTACAAGATGCTATGTCAATCCATTATAATACCTTTAAATATTAGTTCAAGGGAGTATTTCATGTTTTCTGTGTTCCTGTATTTGTTGGCTGCAATGATTGCTAGGTGAGATGACCTAAAACCTAGTGTGGTTTTGGGGCCATAAAGCACTGTAATGTGAAGGCTTGCCTGCCCTAGCAATGTATATTTCAGTTTAAATAATAGCATTACATGTTGTGGGTGAGGGAACCCAAATGCCAAATTTTATCATGCACATGATGCTTTATTGATGATCTAAATGACATCCATAATTTTTCTAAGTGATGACTGATAACCCTAGAATTGAGTTTTCTTCTCTGAAATTTGTTAAACTTTCTGTTTCACACCTGACATGGCTTGTGACAGCAAAAGTAGATGATTACTTCATTTTGTGAATACATTTGTTTATAGCTGGTTTTCAGAGGATTTTCTTTCTCTTTCTCTCCCATGGATCTCCTTTCCCTCCCCGTCTTCCTTCCTCTTGTCTTCCTTCTTTTCATCCCTCCCTCCTTTTTCCCGTTGCGTTTTGGTGGTCTCCAGGTTCCTTCATGATGGTGAACAGCTCTGGGCGGGCATCTGGACAAAAAGCTCACTTGCTTTTGCCGACCTTGAAGGAGAATGATACGCACTGTGTCGATTTCCATTACTACTTATCTAGCAGAGACCGGTCCAGCCCTGGATCATTGAATGTTTATGTGAAAGTTAATGGAGGACCACAGGGTAACCCCATCTGGAACGTGTCAGGGATTGTGACAGAAGGCTGGGTGAAGGCGGAGCTGGCAATCAGCACCTTTTGGCCACATTTCTATCAGGTATCAATTATATTTATAATCCTTCTTTCTCTCATTTTGTTCTGTCCCCTTATCCTTTTTCCTTTTTTCCTTTTTTCCTACAACTCATAAGATGAAAAGGATTTTAGAGATCATCTTGTGTATTATCTTAATTTTACAAATGGGAAAACTGAGGCATAGAGAGAGAAGGGATTTGCTTAAATTCATATAGGAAGTTAATGGCAGAGCTAAGTCTAGAACTCAGATTTCCCTACTCACAGCTCATAGTACTTTTGACTATTTTCACTACCCATGGTTGCTTGATTGCCTCAGTAGACTCTGTTTTTAGAAGTCTCAAGTATCCTAAGGTCCCACTGAAGTTAGACTGCCACTACAGAATTTATTTTTCCATAAGTCTGACTTTCTTTTTGCTGAGACATTCAAGAATGTATCCCAGAGAGGAGTATGGAAGTCCTGGTATAAATGAACCCTAAGGGACTATTATGCCCTCACAACATTACACAACATGCAATTCTTCAAGAGAAGCTCTGATAATTTTCATGATGGAAAGTGAGTCTTAATTCCTTTCTGTGAGCTTACTTACAAGTTTGCATTTAGATAAAAATAGGGACAATTTTATTTAATTCAGTTTAATACCTGCTAAGTGCAAAACACTCAGGGCAATTGTGAGGATTAAATAATATAATATTTGCAAAAAGCACAGTGCCTGGCACATAGGCTAAGGGAAAGAAAGTAATTTCCCCATGTTTGCATAGTTTGTGAATATTAGAGCTGAGATAAGAAAACATCACCACTACCACCATCCCTACCACTACTATCACTTCCATCATTACTGCTACTACTGCCACTTCTATCACCAGTTCCTATAGCCTCATATCCAGCATTTGTTCCATTACAAAACATTTTCTCTTAATTGTTAAATACAAAGAATCATCTACTCAGACTTTTCCAATGGATAAAGCCTCTATGAAATATGCCTAACAAGATTTTAGCCTATGAATACCTGCCGAAACGGAGCACTCACTATCTAAAAAACCAGATCATTGGGTTTCTGGACAGCTCTCATTTTTAGAATGTTCCTTATTTTGGGGCAAGTCATGATTTTATTAGTGTAGGTTAGTCAGAATGAGAAACTCCCTGTACAAATATAGATTGACACATACTTTGTAACTTAACAGTCTTAGAGAATTATTTGAGGTATAAAGAGCTCAGTTGATTTTATCTTCATCAGTATGTGTCAGAAATGGGAGTTCCTAGGCCTTCCTACTTTGAGATCAGGGTTCTGTCCACTATAAAATTCTATCTTCTTTATCACCAAACCAGAATTTGTCTCTGTTACTTTTATTCATTAGTACTTTGTCTTCCTTCTCCCCAGGTAAACAAAACAAGTTTTATCTTCTTTTAATATGATACTTGAAGTCAGCAATATCCTCCCATGAAAATCTCTGAACTGAATATATTGAAACTCTAGAATGATAATAATAAAAATGATACCATATTCAATTACCTAGTGCTTTCCAAAGTATCTGGGATGTTATAATGGACATTAATACTTTAGATAAGGTTAGACTAGATCAATATACATTAACATAAGTTGGAAGTCTTTAAACCTGTTATTCCAATGAATCTTTACTTCTTAAAGCTTATAGGAGCAGTCAAATAAACAAAGATCTGAAATCTAATCCTCCTTTTTCTTGAGCTTTGCTCCTTTTAAGCATTTCTCCAAGACCCATAGTCCCTGCTCCTTGAACAAACTTGTGCTTGAATAAACAACTTGTGCTTGAACAAACAGCCTGTGCTGTTTCTTGCCATGGGGAGCATGGGGAGGGGGGTGCTTAGTGAAAAATTTAAATATTTTTCCAGTCTTTAATAGTTTTTCAAGTGGGAGACTGGTCTCTTCCACTTCCTTGATGTTATAAGATCTTCCCCTGCCAGCTCTCACCCATATAGTATGCACATGGAAATTGTATTTAAACAGATTGCCCACATGGGCCAGTACATCAACTTAGGTTTTGAGTACACTGCTTGTTGAGTTCCTCCATTCATCCAAAATCTGCTTATTGAATGCAAGCTGCTCCTCTCTCCTGCTAACCCACACTGGCATTCCAGTGCACACTCATTCTCATTTTTCCACTTGTTTTTGTTAGAGTCTCATTTTGTCTCTTTCATTTCTGCTTTCTCTAGTTAGAAGTACAGATGCATCTCCAACAACAATTCAGAAAATTCACTACATGCATGCACATATCAAATAAGGGACACACACACAGAGAATGATATCTCTGTGGGATAAGAGAGAAGGGGAAAAAGAAGGCAGAACTGGTTTGTGGCTTCCCCAGCTAGTGAACCATAATCCTGCCATGTGCAGCTTAAGGAAGTAAATCAGGTTTAGGATTTCAGGGATTCCTTGCAATGGTTCTGGATGGTTTATGTATTCAGTTATTAAAGCTATATTTCAAACTCCTAAAATTGACTTTCAGCTTCATAATTCTGCTGGAATTTCATTTGGCTTATTAGTGTGTTTTTCTGGCCGGACTAATTTAGCATAGGCCTGGTAATTCCTGGCATTTTAAACATACCCTTCTATTTAAGTAAAATTTAAGTAAAGCCACATCTTATTAAATGCTGGTTAAGCAGTACTTTGGGCTTTGAGGCCATTCCAGGTGATAGTCATTATATTTAGCATTTTTAATGATTCTGAACTTGTCTTTCTCAAGATTTACCCACCCAAAAATACTTTATTAATTTTGCAGCCACCTGTCTCATCCTTCCTCACTTGCCCATTTTAAATGGCTTCCCACAGCACTGCCTATAATTGCTACAAGCTCGGTAAAGGATGGGCTCACCTGTTTCTCATTAACAGCATCAGTTTGCTTTTTCCTTGTCAGACTGAATGGTAGTAACAAAATGGTGAAAAATAGATTGTCCATCACTGTGGAAAGAGAGAGGTAGGTCATACATATTAAGGAAAATCTGAATCACCTGCATTGTTTGATCAAGGGGAAGTTCTGGTTGATAAAGGACCAACCCACAGATCTTCAGATGTTTCCACTCAATTTATTTCAATTCCACAAATACGTATTAATCAGTAGTTTCTTGCAAGGCATTGTACTAAGTGCTGAGGTTTCAGTGATCAAAATGGAACAGTTCCTGACCCCAAGGAACTTATATTCTATAAAGAAGCTGGTTGTTGCTAAGACCCAATATCTTGGTTTAATAGAATATGGCCACCTTGATGGATCCAAAAGGGTTGCTCCCTCCAGATCATCTAGCCTACTGCTCTCATTTTCCTGAGGTAGAAGCAGGCCAAACCAGGTGAAGTGCTTCTCTGACTCCAAATCCAGTGTTTTTTCTGATTCCATGCTGTGCCTCAGTATCACAGAATCTTAGAGGTGGGAGGGGCCATAAAGTTTTTGAGTCATATGATAATAATTAACTAGCAGTTATAAGGCAATTTAAGATTTTTAGAGTCTCTGTCTCATTGTCTCACTGGAACCTTGTGACCATCCTATGAGGTTTATTGTTTGGAGCCCTCCTTATCCCCATTGTGTCAATGAAAAAACTGAGGGTGAGCTTCTTCTCGGGGGGCAGAGCCAAGATGGCGGAGTGAAAAGGTGACTTTCTTCCTCTCCTCCGATCTTCTCTCAAATCAACAATGAAATAAGCCTCTGAACTCATCTTCAAGTCAACGAACTCAGAAATATTTGGACACTGCTCTCTGGATAACTTCATATCAGGTTAGTCTGACTTGGACAGAGAGATAAATAGATGACTCCTGTGTAGGCCGGAAGTGAGGGTGGGACTCAGCTCAACTCATCGTGGCAGAAATTCCAAACTCCAAACTCCAAATTCCAAACACCTGGAGTTTATCTGAGGCACTCGGGACACTCTGCCCTGATTGGGGGCAGGTGTTCTGGCAGACTTGCCTTGTTTAAGGAGTAATTCGGACTTAGTCCTAGCCCCAACCGGCCCAGCACCTTAAGTTAACTCGCTGAAGTACTCCAGGGCAAAGCTTTTCAGCTGCCGTTTTTTTTTTTTCCATACCTTAAAGAGATATCCACGCTGTCTAAAAAACGTGAAGAAGCAAAAGAGAACTCTTACCATACACAGCTTTTATCAAGACAAAGAAGCCATGACCCCAGATCCTGAGGTTCCTATAGATAAAATACAAGAAGAAGGTATTAAAGACCATCACTGGTCACTTTTTCAAAAGGCCTTTCTGGAAGATTGCATAAAGAACCTCAAAAGAGAGCTGCAGGATAAATGGGAAAATAAACTGAAATCAGTTCAAGAAGGATACAATATCTTGCAAGAAGGATATGATGCCCTGCAAAAGAGATATGAAAAAGACACCAATTTATTGAAAAATAAAATTAGTGAAGTGGAAAAAGAGTGCAATGAACAAATTGGCCAGTTAAAAAAGGAGCTTAAAAAGGTAACTGAAGAAAACAACACTTTAAAAATAAGAATTGAACAAATGCAAGTGAATGACTCAATAAGACTTCAAGAATTAGTCAAACAAAAACAAAAAAAATGAAAAATTAGAAGAAAATATGAAATATCTCCCAGGAAAAACAACTGACTTGGAAAATAGATCTAGGAGAGACAATCTAAGGAATATTGGACTTCCTGAAAGCCGTGATGAAAAAAAGAATCTAAATACTATCTTCCAGGAAATCCTGAAAGAAAACTGCCCTGAGATTGTAGAATCAAAGGGCAAAATCACCATTGAAAGAATTCACCGATCACCTCCTGAAAGAGACCCCAAAATTAAGACCCCAAGGAATATCGTGGCTAAATTTCAGGACTATACCACCAAGGAACAGATTCTGCTAGCAGCTAGAAAGAAACAATTCAAATACCGAGGATCAATCATTAGAATCACACAGGATCTGTCAGCCTCCACACTGAAGGATCGAAGGGCCTGGAACCAGATATTCCGAAGGGCAAAGGAACTTGGATTACAACCAAGAATAACTTATCCAGCTAGAATGAGCATTATCCTCCAGGGAAGAAGATGGTCATTCAGTGATATAGGTGAATTTCACCTATTTCTAATGAAAAGACCGGATCTGAACAAAAAATTCGACACCCAAACACAGAACTCAAGAGAAGCATAAAAAGGTAAAAAGGAAAGGACTCTTGAGAACTTTATTTTACTAGGGGGATACTTAAAGTTTGGGGGTATAATTAACTAGATATTACTTGGATAATATGAATAAGAGAACTAGAGGGGAAAAGGTTGTCATACTGGGGAAAAGAGGGAAAAAGTGGTAAAATAAAATCTAAAAAAAAAGGAGGTAAAAACAAGGTAAAATCACTTGAAGAGGCAAAGAAAACCTAATATAATTGAGAGAAAGAGGGGAGGGAGATGAGCATTGTGTAAATCTTACTCTCATCATGTTGGGCTCTAAAAGTGTTTATCAGACATTTGATTTCACATAGAAACTTGTCTGTTGCTAGAGGGAAGTGGGAGGGAAAGGAGGAAAAGAAAGGGACAAACTAATAGAAGGGAAAATAGAAGAGTCAGGGGAAAGGAGTAAAAACAGGGGAAGGGGATCTAAAGGGTGGAGGATTGTTTGGGGGAGGGGGTCATCAAAAGCAAAGTACTGAGGAGGGGGGAAGGGAGAAAGGGGAAAGGAAAGGGGAAAACATAACTTGGGTAAATAAGATGGCAGGAAATAAAGAATTAGTTATTCTAACTGTGAATGTGAATAGGATGAACTCTCCCATAAAGCAGAAGCGGATAGCAGACTGGATTAAAAACCAGAATCCCACAATATGTTGTCTACAAGAAACACATCTATAACATAGTGACACATATAGGATGAAGGTAAACAGCTGGAGCAGAAAATATTATGCTTCAGGTGAACAAAAAAAGCAGGGGTAGCAATCCTTATCTCAGATCAAGTAAAAGCCAAGATAGATCTAATCAAAAGAGATAAGGAAGGAAACTATATTTTATTAAAGGATACCATAGATAATGTAGCAATATCTATACTAAATATATATGCACCAAGTGCAATAGCACACAAATTCCTAGGGGAGAAATTAAGAGAGATGCAAGAAGAAATAGACAGCCAAACGATACTAGTGGGGGATCTCAACCTTGCTCTCTCAGAATTAGATAAATCAAAC
>JAJPUD010020894.1:9581-23913 GCA_023553655.1 Myrmecobius fasciatus | reverse complement strand
TGGTACTGGATAAGAAATAAGAGTAGTGGATCAGTGGAATAGGTTAGTTCACAGGACAAAATACTCAATGACAATAGTAATCTAGTGTTTGATAAACCCAAAGACCCCAGTTTTGGGGATAAAAACTCACTATTTGACAAAAAACTGCTGGGATAATTCGAAACTAGTATGGAAGAAATTAGGCAATGACCCACACCTAACACCATATACCAAGATAAGGTCAAAATGGATTCATGATCTAGGCATGAAGAATGATATTATAAACAAATTAGAACAATGTAGGATGGTTTACCTCTCAGACTTGTGGAGGGGGAAGGAATTTGTGACCAAAGAAGAACTAGAGGTCATCATTAATCACAAAATAGATAAGTTTGACTATACCAAGTTAAAAAGTTTTTGTACAAACAAAATGAATGCAGACAATATTAGAAGGGTAGCAGTAAACTGGGAAAATATTTTTACATCCAAAGGTTCTGATAAAGGCCTCATTTCTAAAATATATAGAGAATTGACTCAAATATATAAGAATTCAAGCCATTCTCCAATGGATAAATGGCCAAAAGATATGAACAGACAATTTTCAGACGAAGAAATTGAAACTATTTCCGGTCACATGAAAAGGTGCTCCAAGTCACTATTGATCAGAGAAATGAAAATTAAGACAACTCTGAGATACCACTACACACCTGTCAGACTGGCTAAAATGACAGGAAATGATAATGATAACTGTTGGAGGGGATGTGGGAAAACTGGGACACTGATACATTGTTGGTGGAACTGTGAACGGATCCAACCATTCTGGAGAGCAATTTGGAGCTATGCTCAAAAAGTTATGAAACTGTGCATACCCTTTGACCCAGCAGTGTTTCTACTGGGCCTATATTCCAAAGAGATTTTTAAGGAGGGAAAGGGACCCACATATGCAAAAATGTTTGTGGCAGCCCTTTTTTTATTGGCAAGAAACTGGAAATTGAAAGGATGCCCATCAATTGGAGAATGGCTGAATAAATTATGGTATATGAATGTTATAGAATATTATTGTTCTGTAAGAAATGAGCAACAGGAGGATTTCAGAGAGGACTGTAGAGACTTGCATGAACTGATGCTGTGTGAAATCAGCAGAACCAGGAGAACATTATACACAGCAACAAGACTATACGATGATCAATTTTGATGGACATGGTTCTCTTCAACAATGATATGATTCAAACCAGTTGTTCAGCAATGAAGATAGTCATATACATCCAGAGAGAGGCCTGTGGGAACTGAGTGTGAATTACAACACAGCATTTTAATGCTTTCTGTGAATATTTCCATGCATTTTGTTTTCCTTCTTAAGTTGTTTTTTCTTCTTCTCTTTCTAGATCTTATGTTTCTTGTGCAGTAAGATAACTGTATGGATATGTATACATGTATTGTATTTGTCATATAATTTATCCTATTTAGCATGTATTAGATTACCTGTCATCTAGGGGTGGGGGTAAGGGAAAGAGGGGAAAAGCTTGGGAAAAAAAAAGTTTTTGCAAAGGTCAATGTTGAAAAATCACTCATATGTTTTGTAAATAAAAAGCTTTATTTAAAAAATGCCACTAATTATTGTTAATTAATGATTTTCAAAATATATATCTATATGTATTTGATTGAATATGTTACTTTATTTATTTTGATTTTTATTAAAGCTTTTTAGGTACAAAACAGATGCATGGATAATTTTTCAACATTAATCCTTGCAAAATTTTGTGCTCCAAATTTTCCCCTCCTTCCCCCAACTCCCTTCCTAGATGGCCGGTAGTTCAATACATGTTAAATATGTTAAAATATTTGTTAAGTCCCATATATGTATATATATTTATACAGTTATATTGCTATACAAGAAAAATTAGATGAAAAAGGAAGAAAAAACCCTGGGAAAGAAAACAAAATGCAAGAAAACCACAACAGAAAAGAGTGAAAATGCTATATTGTGGTCCACACTCAGTTCCCAGTCCTCTCTCTGGGTGTAGATGGCTCTCTTCATCACTGAACAATTCGAACTGGTTTGAAACATCACATTGTTGAAGAAAGCCTTGTCCATCAGAATTGATCATTGTATAGTCTTGTTGTTGCCATGTATAATGATCTCCTGGTTCTGCTCATTTCACTTAGCATCAGTTCATGCAAGTCTCCCCAGGCCTCTCTGAAATCATCCTGTTTGTCCTTTCTTACAGAACAATAATATTCCATAACTGAATATGTTATTTTAAAAATCCAATTCAACTCCAAAGAATATATTATTAAAGACCTTATCAGCATCCAGAGAAAGAACTAATAAATATAAATAAGCATAAAATAATGTATGTATGGTTATAAATATACAGATTTACAGATTGAAAGATATATATATAGATATCTACACTTGATGGTGATTGTAACTAGAGATGGAATAAGATGAGGGAAGAAAAAAAAGAAATTAATATGATAATTTTTGTATATTTAAAAGAAATAGCAATTTGTACCATTTTTTTTTCTTAAAAGTCCTCCTCTGCAAAACTTTTGGCTTAAAAAAGTATTTCCATTAACATACTGATAAACTATAACAAATGGCAGTAATATGGCTACAATGGAAAACTAATGCATGATTTGAAATATATAATTGATATATTATTTTGTCTTCTTAGTAGGAGCTAGAAGGATTGAAGGTAGAGAATCTGGAATTCAGAATTTGAAAACAAGAAAAGATATAAATAAACAATTTTTAAAAAGAAAAACGCTGGTTGATAATATGTGAATTTCTAATTAGCATACGTCTAAATCATACTGAGTACTTATTAAATGCTTTGCCTATATATTTCACACTCCGCAGTAAAGCTCTTCCAGAGACACTTCAATATAAACTTCAATATAGAAAGCCAACTGTGTTATAATTAGTATCCAAACCAACCACTTCTAAAATATCTTTCTTACAGTCCCTGTGAATTCATGACTTTTGTTCTTGCAACAAATTTAATAATAGGATCTTTTATTTCTTTATTTTCCTTTTTCTTTTCTTTCTTTTCTTTTTTTGACTGAACAGATGAGGAGGAAAGAATAAAGAGTAGACTGAATCATTGTTCCAATTGGGCCAAAATAACAGACTTTATGGAAGCTTAGAGACTGATTAACAAAAACCTACTACTTCATTTTAAACTGACTCCAATCTTATTAGGAACTGCTTTTTTCTTCTCCCTGAACAACTTTGAATCATGTATACATAAAAAAAAAGATAAAATCAGAATACTTTCACCAGAACTCACTCAATTTCTACATCAGGAGAAAAAATTTTAAAATGAGTTAACTTTTTTTTTTCTTGAAACCATTCCATATCTTTACCCTCAGGGGAAACAAAACTAAAATAATGAGTTAGCTTCTTTTCTCTTAGATCCATTCTGTATCTTTACCCTTTGTTTCCTAGTATTTTTTTTCAGAATTCTTTTGAGCATCTCAATTTAGCTTTGAGAACTAAAGATTGAACTGTTTTTAATCACATAATGTTAACCTGTTTCTATTTCTAATGAACATTACATATACATAGACAAATAGATACACACATATGTATAAAATAAAAATATGTATTACACTGAAATTCATCAACATCTGACCCTTGCTGTTTTATTTTAGTTTTCTTTTTTTTCTTTTAATTGAATCAAATTCGATATTTGTTTTCTTATTGTTCTTTCTCACTTGGAAATTTTGTATCCTTTAATTGCAATACTTTATTGAGAAAAGAAAATTGTTCCAAAGGAAAACATTTACTGGATCATTCCAGGTATAATATATAAAGTCCATGACCATAGTGTGTACCTATATAATATTTAGATTCTCCTTTTGCTGAGACAAGTAAGATGTTTGGCCTTAGATATTCCTTTTTTAAATTTCTTCAGCTTTTATAATGTTTGAAGAAAAGAGGGTATGAAAGCCATTTATTTATCATAATGTATTACTTAATACACCTGAGGGACTCAGCACTGTCTTTCCACACTTAATTAAAAGAAATTGTTTTAAACCCTGTTTCTATCCATTGAAATAAAGGATAGGGAGAAAGAAAAAGTTCCCATACATTGGGTCTTGATGATCAACCAATATTTCTGAAAGTCATGCTGATTCTAACCAAGTTGCAGTTTCAAAGAACAGTTCATGGATTAGAGAGGGAAATATTCCCATATAACAATGTGGGCCAATGAGACAAACACATTGATTAGGAAGAATTCATTCCATACAGAAGAAGTTTAAGAAAAACAAATAACAATCATTCAATCCATCAGTTTGTACCTTGAAAATTATTTTCTAACAGTTGATTTGGGGGAAATTAAACACCAATCACACACTTTCCTTATGTTCTAATCTAAAGAGTCAATATAACAAAATCAGCACAACACAATTGCTTGGCATCATGTGAGAAATAGGCAGGCATAGACACTGACACCTAAGTAGAGATCTCCCATGTTCTCTTATTTCTTTAAGTGGCACACTAGGGATTCAATGGATAGTAGTCTGTTTCATCACAAGCTTCTGTTTAGAAATGCAAAGAGCAGAAAGGACTTGAGATCAAACTTGAAAATGGGAACTGTAGAGTTAAGGAAAAATATTTTATGAATATGGAACAGTTTTTAGATCCTATAATACATAGATTTTGAATAATACCCCCAATAGATAGGTGAAAGATGGAAGATATGAATTCATAGCAATTGATTAGTTTGAGATAATAATCAAGAAATTCAATGACCAATAGCATGAATTATTTTTTCCACCAAATAACTAGAGGAAAAAAGACATGAAAATGGCATGTGATAGACAATGGGAAGGAGGGCCTGCCACAAAACCAAAATAAGGAAAATAAAACAGGAGCTGCACAACCAAAACAGAGATCTTCTAGAGACTGTAGTCTGCAAAATCAGGTAACTAGGGACAGCTAGAGTAGAGTTCTCTTCCCAAAAAGCTCCTGAGTGATCAGAAACTTAAAGTATTTACAATGAGTTATCAAAGCACCTATACTGCCTATATAGTCTCACTCAGACCACAAAAGCCACAATTTTAGTTTCTGATATCATTACAATCTTTACATGCTACACAAGTTACTAAAGAATCACTTCTCTGGACTTTAAAAATCTGGCAGAGTCTGATTCCAGATAGTAGAGATCCACCTAGAAACTAAGGTTATCTAGGCTTAGATCAATCAGGGTTAATAACATCACCCACATTTGGTATTGGCTAAGAAATAGAGTAGTTGATCAGTGGAATAGGATAAAATCACAAGACAAACTAGGCAATAACTATAGTAATTTAGTCTTTGATAAACCCAAAGACCCCAGCTTATGGAATAAGTATTCACTCTTTGACAAAAACTGCTGGGAAAATTGGAAACTAGTGTGGAAATTAGGGCTTGACCCACATCTAACACCACATACCAAGATAAGATCTAAATGGGTTCATGATCTGGATATAAAGAGTGATACTATAAGTAAATTAGAGGAACCTAATATAGTTTACCTCTCAGACCTATGGAGATGGAATAAATTTATGTCCAAAGAAGAACTGGAACTCTTCATTGAAAACCAGATAGATAACTTTGACTATATTAAGTTAAAAAGTGTTTGTACAAACAAAACCAATGCAGTCAAGATTAGGAGGAAAGCAATAAATTGGGAAATCATCTTTACATTTAAGGGTTCTGATAAAGGTCTCATCTCTAAAATATATAGAGAATTGTCTCATATTTATAAAAATTCAAGCCATTCTCCAATCGATAAATGGTCAAAGGATATGAACAGACAATTTTCAGAGGATGAAATTAAAACTATTTAGAGTCATATGAAAAGGTGCTCCAAATCACTATTGATGAGAGAAATGCAAATCAAGACAACCCTGAGGTACCACTTCACACCTGTAAGATTGGCTAAAATGACAGGAAAAGTTAATGATGAATGTTGAAGGGGATGTAGGAGGGCTGGGACACTGATGCATTGTTGATGGAGCTGTGAACAGATACAGCCATTCTGGAGAGCAATTTGGAGCTATGCTCAAAAAGTTATCAAACTGTGCATACCCTTTGACCCAGAAGCATTTCTATTGGGCTTATATCCCAAAGAAATCATAAAAGAAGGAAAAGGCCCCACATGTGCAAGAATGTTTGTGGCAGCCCTTTTTGTAGTGGCTAGAAACTGGAAACTGAATAGATGCCCTTCAATTGGAGAATGGCTGAATAAATTATGGTATATGAATATTACGGAATATTATTGTTCTGTAAGAAATGACCAGCAGGACGATTTCAGAGAAGCCTGGAGAGACTTGCATGAACTGATGCTGAGTGAAATGAGCAGAACCAGGAGATCATTATACATGGCAACAATACTGTATGACAATCAATTCTGATGGACATGGCTCTCTTCAACAATGGAATGTTTCAAACCACTTCCAATTGTTCACTGAAGAAAGCCATATAAACCCAGAGAGAGGGATGTGAAATGTGGATCACAACATAACATTCTCATACTCCTTGATTGATGTTTGCTTGCATTGTGTTTCCTTTATCTGATATGTCTTTTGTGTAGATAAGATTTTTCTTGCACAACAATGATAAGTTTGGAAATATGTATACATATATTCGATTTGCCAATATTTTAACATAATTAAGATGTAGTGGATATTCTGCCATCTAGGGGAGGGGTGGGCAGTTGGGGGGAAAAATTTGTAACGGAGAGCTATGTGAGGGTTAATGTTGAAGAATTACCCACACATATTTTATGCAAATAAAATTTAAAAAAATAAAATTAAAAAAGAAATTTAAAAAATAACATCACCCAAAAGAAGGACAAAAAGCATTATTATAGAATAAACATCACATTAAGGAATGAAGCTTAGTAATAGTTGATTACATTCCAGTAACACAGTTTGTCTAATTATTCCCCAGTCAATAAACCTTTGATTTGATTCTAATTCTTTGGAATTTGGAAAACTTACCAAAAGTGCCACTATAGAGCTTTTGGTAGATATTGGGTCTTTTTTGTCATTTGTTGCTTTCTGGGGCTCTATTCCAATAATTAAATCTATAGGTCAAAAAACATGGAGATTTTAATCATTTTATTGACATAATATCTAATTCCTTTCATGGCTTGACTAATAAAATATTAGTGTGCATACCATTCCACAACCCCTCAAAAATTTACTATTGATATTTTTGCTATCTCTTCTGATTTGGATGGTGTGAGGTGAAACCCCAGAGTCATATATGATTTATGTTTCTCATTATGAGTGATTTGGAGCCTTCTTTCATATGGTAATAAATACTTTCCACTTCTTTTGAGAAATGTTTCTCCATATCCATTGATGACTTATTTAATGGCCCATGGCTAACTGGACTACTAAATCCTCAGAGAAATCTGATTCAAAAATGTTTTTCCCTTTCAACTTTTTACCCTCTTTTATATTAAAAATATGTATTAATTTTGTATGTGCAGAAGCTTTTCAGGTTTAGTAATCAAAGTTATGTATCTTTTTTACAATTGATTCTATTACTTATTGGATGAACAATTCTGCATGAAGTGTTTTAGGTTTACATGAATAAAAGATGGAGATGGAGAACTAGACATTAATTTTGTCTGATCCTTACAAATTTTCCTAACTTTTGACTTGCCAAAGCAAAGTAACTTCAGGTAGCTTCATGGTTTAGGACATTAAAAAATAAAAGAAAAATTAAAAACCCATTAACTAATGCTAACCTGAGATTAGTTGGTATCCTCTATTTCTCAGTTCAATATGCTACAAAGAACAAGGCTACAGTAGCCAAATGACTCACAGTTTTTCAACAGGATGAAAACTACACCCAACCTGGTATATGATCTGCTTCTCTTCTAATTATGTTTTATATGATCTTTAATATTAAGTTCATTTTTCTATTTAAAGTGTTTATTGTTGTGTACATTCCTCAATATATTCATTTAGGAGGATTTAGTAAATTCTTCTAGAATGATTTCATAGATCCTTGAAAGTGGAATGCAAGGGAAACTATTTCAAAGATACATGGTGAATTGCAATAAACAACAAGAAAATTAGAGAAACTTCCATATTATAAATTTATCCAAGGGAAAAAGGACATTATCAGGATCATAACAATGCAAATCATTTTCCTTCTCCATTCTGGTAGAAGTCTCTTCTAATTGATATTTTCAAGATCATGGACTGTGGAATTAAAAGGACATAAGCCACTATTTTAGCACCAAAAATATCATTCTCTCTTCCAGTTGCTAAATACTTTCAGGATTTCTTTAGCTACTTTGAGTACCAAATCTACTATATATTTTGTTCTGTCCTTTCCTAAAGGAGTAAAATAAAAATAAAGGAACCCCCATCTGGGTATGGTCAATTATCATCTTATCCAAATAAAGCCCTAATCCAGTCCCTTCCTTGATCCTAGTTTTTTCATCAAAAAGATTTAAAAACAAATACATTCCCAAATCCTCATTTTTTTCCCTTGCTACTCCCAGCTCATTCACAACTTGAGCACTTTTGACACTATCCTGAAAGTTTATTTCATATCAGAATATCAACCCAAGGGGCAGCTAAGGGGTGCAATGGATAGAGCACCAGCCTCGAAGTCAGAAGGACCTGAGTTCAGAATGTGGTTTCAGACACTTAACACTTCCTAGCTGTGTGATCCTGGGCAAATCACTTAATCCCAATTGTCTCAGGAAAAAAAAAAAGAATCTCAACCCTTTTATATTCATCTTCTTACCTTATAACTCTACTCATGCTTCATTTTCAAGTCAGCCTTTTTATCATCATATTATTTTTTTCCTTCATAATGCTCTTCTTGGACACAATCTCATGTGTCATGGACTGACTTTTAGGAAAGTACATTACAGAACAAAAAATTTTTTGAAAAAAAAAACTTTAAACAGATTCTTCATGGAGATCAACTCTAGGGGAAACTGAATCACTTTGCAGAAATTTATGAGAACCAGAATTATAATGGAAGGCTAATTTTTCATGTAACTACCATGCAGTTAGATTGATAAAAGATAGATGCAAATATTGATGTATGTGAATATCAATAGATAAGAAAATATAGAGAAACAGAAAAACAATGCTAGTTTTTCCATTAAGTTTCAGTACCAGATCAACAAAGATACAGTATGTCCCTTCCTAAGTAGATGTATTACATACATCTCAAATACAACAAAACCAAAATGGAATTCTTTGCTTTTTTCTCCAAAACCTCTTCATTCAAATATACTATTTTCCTCAAAAACTGCCATGATCCTCCCAGTATCTCAAGTTAATAGCTTCAGCTGTATCAAAAATTCCTCACCATTTACTTCTTATGAATGAGTAAATTACTAGGGGGAGATGAATAAAAGAAAAGAGGAAGCATTTGTTAAGAATTTACTACATGTAAACCACTATTCTAAGTAATAGAAAAGCAATACTGTCCCTCTTATCAAGGAATTAATAATTTAACACTCAATAGGAAACTTTAACTACAAGAAAAGAAAAGGCTCAATGGTCTTTAGAGAACAAGAATAAAGATGATATGAGGAGTTTTCCAATGTCATTTCAACTGATAAGGGCACATTAACTTCTAACACTGCACCTTTGGATATGTGAAAAGATTTTATTATAATCTATATTTATGGCTCCTGAGGGAGCAGGTGCTAAAGGACCTGCAGAAGCAGCTGTCATATCACATCCTTACAAAGGTCATTCCATGAATGGTAACTGGAAAAACTGGGATGAACAAAAGAATGAAGATTTAGTGGTTGATAAAATTTCATGTTCTTGAACTCAAGGTCTAGGGCCTTCTCCATACATGTCTTGTTGCTTGACTTATCAGACACATGAAACCCTTGGTCTTCATAGAACTTTTCTATCTCAATTAGGCTGCCTATAGATTCTGTGGACAAATTTTGTTTTTCTACTTCCCCAAAACTCTTGAAGACAATACCTGTTTACTCAAACAGTTGTCACCTTAGTTAAGACATAAATTATTGCAACAGTCTCCTACCTGACCTCTCTAACTCAAGTATCTCATCACCAAATCAGTACCATCAAAGGAATTTTATCTAAGCACAAATCTAAAAAAAATCATTTCCTACACAATAAACTTTAGGGTTACATTCCTTAATGTAGGCTAGGCAGAGACAAAGGAATGGAACACCTAACCACAAATTTTGCTAATCTAAGAGAGATTTCTGAAATGTCAGGGTGTATTCAAGGCATAACATTCAAACAAAAGAGGACACAGATTACAGGATTGTTTCAGGGAATTGCATGTTCCAGGAAATACCAATCTTGCCACCCTGAGAAATTTCAAGGGGTCTCAGCAGTTTCAAGTGGTCCCTCTCCCAGAAGCATAGAGAGTCACAGGATTCAGAGTATGAAGGGGAGTTGGGCCTCTAGGTCTAATCCAGTTTTCCCAAACCCAGTTTTTCCAGAGGGAGAGGGAGGGGGAACTATTATCCAGGGCCTAACATTCCCTCCTTTTAGGAGAATATTCAAACCTTTAAATCATCACTTCCCATAAAGGGTTGCAGCACCCCCTCTATCTTGGAGTGGATAAATTGAACAAGACTAGAAAAGATGTAGAGGTCTATGGCAAGGAAGGGGAGGGAGAGAAATAGCAGTCTAATAAGGGACAGGATTAAGAGTGGTTAGCCATGGAGAGGAGTTAAACAGGAACTGGTACCAGTTCACCTGCCATCTGGACTCAAGATCCTTATGGAAAAGAGCCAGACTCTCCCTGATAGACCCAGAGAAGTTAGCATAAAGACAGCTTTCCTTGTTGAGGACAACACAGAGGCCTCCCCATTGCAAGACAAGCCTCCTGTGGTTCTGGAGTACTGTCAAACAGGGAATCAACCTGGTTTTCAGTTTTGAGATGGACAATTGATGTCAATTAGATCTGCAATAATCTATACACTCAACTCAGAGTAACCAGAACTGTTTGTAAAAAGGGCAGGGGTGCTCAGGGCAATTGTGCTGGAGGGGAAGGAGCTGCACAGCACAGAGATGTTCATGAGAGCAGGGGGGAGGAGGAGAGATGAGACCTGAAACACCCATCCGTGCCTGGAAGAATAGACAGCCCAGGGAACACCACTACAGAAAGGGTCAGGATCATCAACAAGAGTGTGAGAGTATGTACACTTAGTCAGACCAGAGCAGGCAAACCACAAATCTTCAGGGACCTAATAACAAAATGCAACATCATTTGAGAACACTGAAACATTAATTAAAGAACTGGGGTTACAGGAATGGGGAGTGGATCAGAAAGACTTGTGGAGGCAGTCACCAGATAGATGCCTATATCATGGAGATTCCCAAGGATAATTTTTGGTTATTCCCAAGAACAAGTGGATTGGGAAGTGGCCCCAGGGACTGGATCTGTTAGGACAATTCCAACAAAATAAGTGGGTTCAGAGTTAAAACAGAACTAGCAATCATGGCCCATACAGGGTTTTGTAGAGTTTTAAAATGAGTACAATAGACCTAGTCAAAGATAAGGCTGAAATGATTCTTGGGGAGGGCTTTTGACTGGGACTGGTATATTGGGAAGGGCGGCAGTGCCTGGGGAAAATTGAACAGGAACTGACAGCACTGGGGTTGGGACCAGCTGAATGGGGTGAGGTGGGACTGAGGTTCTGGAAAGGACTACTATGGTGATCACAGCATAACCAGCAACCTACTGTCAGAGGTTTAATTTCTGTTAAGTCCACCTCCCACTCTCCCCAGGCTGCTGTCCCTTCAATCCAATCCCTAAGTAAATTGTCTGATGAAGGTGTTTTTCCCCTCTTTCAAGTGCTTCAGGGATGAGGATCCTCCCATCTGGGAAAAATACAATTTTTCTTGTACCTTATCCCTCATTTGTTTTGTGGAAGGAATCATTCAAGGGAAGTATCCACTCCACATAATTCCTGAAAGTGAATTAAAGTTCCTCCTAATACATTAGGGGTTGTCTACTCAGGTACTTACAGAAAGATACCTCAAATAATTACATGGCCTGAAGGGAACATTGTATTCAATTAAATAATGCAGACACATTCTATAATTTGAGAAACTTTAAAATGAATTGTTAGTAGTGAACCCTTTTTCAGTAACATTTTAGTAACAAATGTTAACCCAATGTTTCCCATCCTAAATCCTTAACACATTGTAACAGGGGATCCATTCAGAATTTGGTGTTCAGTCACCAACCTGTTCCAGTTCCCCCTGTTCAATGGAATCCAAAGTCCTCTTTGGGGCAGGGGCAACAGTCTCATATTTTGAAACTACTTCCTGCTGAGAATGGGCATAGAACTGGGTCATCCTACAGTATCACAGTTTTGGGGGTGGTGTGCTGGAACTGATTGAAGCATTCAGTGAGTTGAGCCAGATCCCCAAAGATGATCAATTCAGCTATAACTGAAACTATAATAAAAACAAATCTAAGAAATAAATATTAGAATAGTATGAGATAGAAAAACAAGTCCACAAGAACTGTTATAAGACATAGAAAAGCCAATATAAATTGGCCAGCAGCTTTTTGTGCTAGGAAATATGTTTTTGTAACAAGACACACAATATAGACAAATGTTAAAGATGTGTCAGCTGTAGTCCCAATAAACCATAAAAGAGCAATTAGGTCTCACAGATAATTGTGTCAATTTTTCTTACATTATTTTAGAAACCTTTAAGGACCTTATTACCTACAGACACAAATATTTAGTAACTGACAGATTACTAGGCCAAATAATCATCCATTTAATTATTTATGATATAAAGACTACATATAGTCAGATTGTAAAGAGCAGTCTTACAGGAGCTACCTGCTAGTGGCTGCTGGGGATCTAATTCTGACCAGCAGAATAGATCCCTTCATGTGAGAGGATGATTAAGATACAAGGAGACTGAGAGGCAGTTGTGTTCTCTGGCCTCTCTCCTCTTCCCTCTTGCCTCCAATTTATTTCATTCTCAATTCACAAATAACATCTGTGTCAAAAGGCTGAGTCACAATTCCTTCAAGTGTGTTATGATTCACAGATATGGGGGTTTTCAGAAAACTGACCTGCTCCCTCACACTTTAGCATGGTCCTTAACAGCAAGATATCACATAATTGAATTGGGCACAAGACCTCTATTGACCATTCATTCTGATCATAGAAATTTGCCATAGGGGAAAAAAGCAGGGATACGAGTATAATATGATATAATCGGACAAAACTGATTCTTCAAGGCCTCAATGTGATGACAGGATAAAGCATCCTTAGCTCTGACATGCAATCATGCAGTTTCCACCTCATAGCCAGACTCAGAAATAATCAGGTAGGAAGCAAAGAAACAGAAATGGGAAACTGAGTCAGAAGGATCCCATCTTTGCATAAGCTAAGGTTGTCCTTTCAACTCTTATCCATATAAGATATCTACCTGTAAGGCATCCCTCTGAATAACTTGTGGCATTTCTCTGGAATAGTGGATTGCTGACAATGATCCATCAGGTAATCATAGCCAAATTCGAAAATCAAAACAATATTAGGTACAGTCCCAAGAGATTTCATCTCAACAGCAAATTTCACCAATCAGGGGCTTCAGATGTGTATCATCATAATCATTATACAAGTAGACTATTATGGACTTAAATAAATATTAAAGAATTTGCTGAAGACAGACGGAGGCCTTCATAGATATAATCATTTCATAGATTTTGCAGTTCTAAAAAGCTTCTTAAAAGTTTCTTGCATTGTTAAACAATAGAATCAGTCATACAGCATCAAAATGACTTTGCCTTAAAGCAGTTATAAACTTAAAAAATAAAAACTAATATTCAGTTATGAACACCCTATAAATGTAAGCTATAATGATAAGCAAAGTTTAAATAAGTTATTTCATTTAAAAAGCAAAAAAGATGGGGATGGGAGTAAGCTCCGAGTAGATTGTGTTCTCTCACTCCTAAAGAGAAACCACACCAATGGAAATAGCGTGAGTTAAATTTTCACCTTACCTAGCCAATAGATGTTTCCCTCCTCCACTCCACATGATGTCTCTTCTAACTTCACTTCTCCTTATAGTTAATTCTCCTAGGGTGCCAAGTCATTCTCAAGGTAAGCCTGGTAGTATGTTACCTTTCTCCTAGCAAATGGCAAGTTCCTTCCATTAAAGAACTTGCCCTTTCTGTCCAACCTACTCTTCCCCCTTTCTCTAACATACTGTCCTTTTCATCTTACCTCTCTCCCTCCTGTGACCCCCTTTCTAACACCTCCCATCTTTCTCTCCTCTTGACTCCAACATACTCTCTCTCTCTCTCCCTCTGTAACAATCTCTCAAATCAATAATCCTTAACAATTTCAGG
>JAJPUD010020893.1:1724-23914 GCA_023553655.1 Myrmecobius fasciatus | reverse complement strand
AAAAAAAAAAAAAAAAAAAAAAAAAAGAAATTGAACAAGCAGTTAATTAACTCCCTAAGAAAAAATCTCCATGGCCAGATGGATTTAAAAGTGAATTCTACCAAACATTTAAAAAACAATTAATTCTAATACTATATAAACTATTTAGAAAAATAGTTAATGAAATTGTCCTGCCAAATTCTTTCTGTGCCACAAATATAGTACTGATACCTAAGCCAGGAAGAGCCAAAATAAAGAAAGTAACAGATCAATTTCCCTAATGAATACTAATGCAAGAAATTTTATTTTTTATTAAAGCTTTTTTTATTTTCAAAACATATCCAAGGATAATTTTTCAGCATTGACCCTCGCAAAACCTTGTGTTCCAATTTCCCCCCTTTCTCCACTCTTTCCCCTAAATTACAAGTAATCCAACATATGTTAAACATGGTAAAAATATATGTTAAATCCAATTCATGCATAAATGTTTATTCAATTATCTCCCTGCACAAGAATTATTAAATTTAAAAAGAGAAAAAAATGAGGAAGAAAACAAAATGCATGCAAACAACATCAAAAAGAATGAAAATGCTATGTTGTAATCAATACTCAGTTCCCACAGTCCTCTCTATGGGTGTAAATGACTCTTATTATCACAAGATTATTGGAACTGGTCTGAATCATCTCATTGTTGAAAAGACCCAAGTCTATCAGAATTGATCATTGTATAATCCTGCTATTACCATATACAATGTTCTCCTGGTTCTGCTATTGCACTTAGCATCAATTCATATGTCTCTGCAGGCCTCTCTGAAATCATCTTGCTGATCGTTTCTAATAGGACAATAATATTCTATAACATTCACATACCATACTTTTATTCAGCCATTCTCCAATGATGGGCATCTGCTCAGTTTCCAGTTTCCTGGCACTACAGAAAGGGTTGCCACAAACATTCTTGCACATGTGGGTCCTCTGCTCTCCCCCAAGATCTCCCTGCAATACAAGCCCAAAAGAAACATTGCTGGATTAAATGGTATGCACAGTTTGATAGCCCTTTGGCCATAGTTCCAAATTTCTTTCCAGAATGATTGGATAAATTCACAACTTCACCAACAATGCACCAGTGTGCCAGTTTTCCCACATCTTCTCCAACAGTCATCATTATTTTCTGGTGTCATCTTAACTAATCTGAGAGGTATGTAGTGGTACATCATAGTTGTCTTAATTTGCATTTATATGATTAATAGTGATTTAGAGCACCTTTTCATATGACTAGAAATGGTTTTAATTTCATCTGAAAATTGTCTGTTCATATCCTTTGACCATTTATCAAATGGAAATTGGCTTGAATTCTTATTGATTTGAGTCAATTCTCTATATATTTTAGAAATATTTTCCCAGTTTACTGATGCAAAAATTTTAAATAAATATTAGCAAAGAGTACAGCAATTCATCAACAGGGTAATGTACTAATAGACTAAATTTCTATTAAAAAACATTAGAGAGCATAGGAATAAAGGGAACTTTTCTTAAAATAAGCAGTATCTATCTAAAACCAATAGTAAGCATTATTATGTAATAATAAGCTGATAATAATGGAGATAGCTGTATGCATTCTAAGTAGGATCAGGGGTGAAACAAGTATGCCCATTATCACCATTATAATTCAACATTGTACTAGAAATGTTATATTTAGCAATAAGAAAAGAAAAAGAAATTTGAATAGGCAATGAGAAACTAAAACTATCACTCTTTCCAGACAATATGATGATATACTTAGAGAATCCTAGAAAATCATCCAAAAATCCCCTGCAAGCAATTCACAATTTTAGCCAAGTTTTAGGATATAAAATAAACCCACAGAAATCATCAGCATTTCCATATGTTACTGGCAAAGCCCAGCAGCAAGAGATAGAGAAATTTCATTTAAAATTACTGTAGACAAAATAAAATACTTGTGGGTCTACCTGCCAAAAGAAACCTAGGAAATATATGAACACAATTACAAAACACTTCTCACACAAATAAAATCAGGTATAAACAAATTGAATAATAAATATAATAAAATGACAATTCTGCCTAAATTGTCCTACTTGTCCAGTGCCCTCCCAAACTGCTAAAATATTATTTTATAGAACTAGAAAAAATAATAACAAAATTCATCTGGCAAACCAAAAAATCAAAAATAGCAAGGGAATTAACATTTAAAAAAATACAAAGGTTGGTGCCTTAGCAGTCCCAGACTTAAAATTATATTATAAAGTAGCAGCCATCAAAACTATTTGGTATTGGCTAAGAAATAAGAATGGTAGAGTAGTGGACTAGATTACATATTTATGACACAATAATCAAGGTCTACTTTTAGATAGATTTTAGATAGATAATATTTTATTATTATTTGATAACTCCCCAAAATCTAGCTTCTATGATGAGAAGAATTCTCATCCAAAATTGCTTGGGAAAACTAGAAAATAGTATGTCAGAAACTCAGCATAAATCTACATCTCACATGATATATAAAAATGGGCACATGATTTGAACATAAAGAGTGATACCATAAACAAATTAAGAGAGCAAGGGATAATTTACCTATCAGATCTTTGGAGAAGGGAGGAATTTATGACCAAAAAAGAACTAGGAAACATTATGAAAAGCAAAATGGAGAACTTAGATTGTCTTACATTAAAAAGGTTTTGCACAAACAAACCATCAGAAACAAGATTAAAAGGGAAGTACAAAAAATTTTTATATAGCCAGTGTTTCTGATAAAGGTCTCATTTCTAAATATATAAAGAACTGTCTCAAATTGTAAAAATACAAATCATTCCTGAATTAATAAATAGTTAAAGGATATGAAGAGACAATTTTCAGATGAAGAAATTAAAGCCATCTATAGTCATATGAAAAAAAGGCTGTAAATCACTATTGATTAGAAAAATGCAAATTAAAACAACTGAGGTACAACCCCACACCTTTCTAAAATTGGCTAAATGACAGGAAAAGATAATGAGGAATGTTGGAGGGGATGTGGGAAAACTGGCACACTGGTGTATTGTTGTTGGAGTTGTGAAATGATCCAACCATTCTGGAGAGCAATCTGGAACTGTGCCCCAAAAGGCTATCAAATTGTTCATATCTGTTGAGTACCCTGCCTAAGTGTGAAACCCAGAAAGCCTGTAAATGGTTAAAAGGGACTGCATCATTAAGGAGTGGGTCAGTTCCTCAAAAGCTCCTACAGCTGTGAATCATAACACACTTAAAGGAATTACAAATCAGCCTTTACTGATGCAGATGTTGCTTGTGAATTGGGAATGAAGTAAATCTGAGGCAAGAGGGAAAAGGAGAGAGGTCATAGAATGCAATTGCCTTTCACTCTCTTTGTATCTTTATCATCCTCTCACAGGAAGGGATCTATTCTGCTGATCAGAATTAGATCTCCAGCAGCCATTAGTAACCTACACCCTTTGACCCAGCAGGGCCATTTCTGAGTCTATCTCCCGAAGAATTCAAAAAGGAGGGAAAAAGACCTACATGTGCAAAAATATTTGTAGTAGTTCTTTTTGTGTTGGCAAGAAACTGGAAATTGAATGGATACCCATCAATTGGGGAATGGCTGAATTAATTGTGATATATGAATATTATTGCTCTATAAAAATGATGAATAAGCTGATTTTAGAAAGGCCTGGAAAGATTTACTTGAGTTGATGCTGAGCAAAACATGCAGAACCAGTAATACTTTGTACACAATAAAAGCAAAAATGTGTGATGATCAACTATGAAAGATCTGGTTCTTCTCTATGGTTCAGTAATGCAAGGCAATTCAATTAGACTTTGGATAGAAAATGTCATCTACATCCAGAAACAAACTATGAAAATTGAATGTAAATAAACACATGCTATATTCACTTTTTTTTCTTTTTTTCTCTCCCAAGGTTTTTCCCTTTTGTTCTGATTTTACTCTCCCAATATGATTCATAAAGTAATGCATGCTTAAAAATTAATTAGTTAATTAATTTAAAAATAAAATACATCTGAAACAAGAACAACAAAAAAGGATATCTAATGCTACCAAATTTTAAGATATATTGCAACACTGTCATTACCAAAGCAATTAGGTATTAGAAAAGAAATAGAATGTTTAATATATGGAATAGATTAGGTACACAATATATGGAAGCAAAAATAATCTAGGATTTGATAAATCCAAAAATTCCAGTTATTGGGACAAGGACTCACTATTTGACAAAAACTACTAGGCATATTAGAAAGAATTCTGGCAAAAACTAAGTATACAACAACATTTCAAATTATATACCCAGATAATTTCAAAATGAATAATACATGATTTGGGCATAAAAGTTATATCGTGAACAAATTTGAGGAGTATTAAGGGAAAAGGGAAGAACACATGACTAAAAAAGAGAGAGTGCTTCACACGATGTGAAGTAATATGATTTTATTGAATTGAAAAGCATTTTTTTTGCAAACAAAACCAATGCATTTAATATTAGAAGAAAGGCAGAAAACTTGTGAAAAATTAAAGCAAGCTTCTCTGACAAAATTTCATTCATATGCAAAATATATGTACATATATGTTTATACATAGGAATATAATATTTTAGGTAACATATGTAAGAATATTAAATATAGGAAACTAGGTCAAATTTATTTTTAAAAAATAAAGTTAATTTGCTACATAATACAAATAGTTTTCAGAAAAAAATAAGTCAAAGCAATTAATAGTCATATGAAAAAATTATCTACATAACTAATAACTGGAGAAATTCTAATTAAAATAACTCTGAGATCTTATCTCATATCCATAAGATTAGCTAACATCAAAGAAAAGGAAAATAGCAAATTCTGGAATTGATGTGGTAAAATTGGAATAGTAATGTACTGTTAGTAAAGCTTTCAATTAGTCTAGTCATTCTGGAGAATAATTGATACCACTGGTACCATCTAGAGAATATCAATATACCATATACATATGAAATCATTCAAAACCATTAATAGAGTACAGATTGAAGGATAATTTTTCCTTTTTTTTTTTTTTTTTTTGCTTCCCCCACCACAAATGAATAATTTGGAAATATATTGCATGATTTCATGTATATAATGGTATACCCATTGGTATCATATTCCCTGTCTTGAGAAGGGAAGGAGCAGTGAAGAGAGAGAGAGGAGAGAATTTGTAAATAAAAATTCAAAAATTTTCAAAATAAAGCCAAGTTCATATACACAGGACTGATTCAACTTAAAAAACTAGACATGACTATTATTCTTTTTTTATTTTTTTATTTTTATTTTTTGCTTAGGCAATTGAAGTTAAGTGACTTGCCCAGGGTCACACAGCTAGGGAATGTTAAGTGTCTGAGACCAGATTTGAACTCAGGTCCTCCTGACTTTAGGGCTGGTGCTCTATCTACTGTGCCACTTAGCTGCCCCAATATGGTTATTATTCTTAAAAGGTTTTGTTTGTTTTAATTTATATATCTTTTATATGATATAGTCTCTTCATAGAATTATCTGAAACCTATAAAATGTGATTTGGGGGACGTATTTATGAAAAATTAGATGAGAACCTAGATTTTAATAGATATCTTTCAAAGGCAATATTATTGTATTCTTCTCCCTGAATACATTTAGAATTTAATGCCACAAAAGGTAATCAAGAAAGCATGATTTAAACATTTCATTGTGTTGAATTCCTAAACCACTTTCTTTTTTACAACTTTTTAATTTTCAAAATGCATTAGAAGGTAGTTTTCAACATTTACTCTTGCAAAACCTCATGTTGTTTTTTTTTTTTTTTTTTTTTTTTTGTCCCTCCTACATTCTCCCTTCCCTAGACAGCAAGTAATCCAATATAGGTTAACCATCTGCAATTCTTCTAGACATATTTCCACATTTATCATGCTGCACAAGAAAAGTCAGATCAAAAAGGTGAAAAAATGCAAGCAAACAACAACAAGGTGAAAATATTATGTTATGATTCATGTTCAATCCCCATCTTCCTCTCTCTGGATGCAGATGGCTCTCTCTATCACAAGCCTATTAAAATTGGCCTGAATCATCTCGTGTTGAAAAGAGCCAAACCACTTTTCTTTTGGAAAGCTAAAAAGCCTTCAGATATAATAAACAAGCTAGGCAATAAAGTCCTAAGAGTTAGCAGTCAGACCTCCCATCAGCTACTCTAATGGTTTTTGTATTAAAATGCATTCCCTCAGCCATGGACTCTTTTTATATATTATTGAGTTACAAGGATTTGTAGAGATCAAGAAATCAAATTCCCTCATTTTCTACATATTAGGAAACTGAAAGTCAATGATTTCTTACAAAAAACTCTATTAAAATATCTTTCTTATATAATTTTTATATTCTAAATCAATATTCTATGTCTAAGATACCTACTAATTTATCTTCAAATTTGTGATATGATGGTCATTACTACCAATTTCCAAATGGTCCTGCATTTCTGAAAATCTTTAGCTAGGGCATGCCTGCAGAAAAAACTGTGAATTAGAGTTTAAAATAGAATAAAATAAATTGTAGCACATGTCTATCAAGTTCAAAATACTGCATTTCAAGAAAATGTAATTAATTTTAGAGATCATCTTTAGTGACAGAATGGAAAATGAGTTACTATGCAATTAAATTAATGAGTTTTTTTAATAAGTTCAAAACTCTAATAAGACTCTTCCATTACAATAAAATAGTAATTTAACTCACTTTTAAAATTCAATAAAAATATTTTTTTAATGGTTCTCAAGTCATAAAATAAGTTGTTGTATTTGGTCAAGAAATACAAAATTCTATGTGCAAATGTACTGTCTTTTATGCAACCCTTAATTTAAATATAAGATTCTCTTTTTATATAACATTAACTTCCAAGCACATGTTTAATAAAGTTAGGAATCAACTTCTACTAGTACCATTCTATTCTTCTCATCTTTATAGCCATCCTTTGGGGGTATTTGGGGTGTTCAAAAGGGACTAACACCTCATAGATGAAAGCTTTTTGAGACCTTCTTAGGGCCACTATCTACTTTCACTGAAATTTCATTTCTGGTTCAAGAAGCTGTAACATGCACAGTAGTCACACCCCAGTAAACTTCAGCAGACAGACTAAATCAAATTCAAGGTAACTGACAGGTCTCAAATCTTCTGGGTAGATAGGGAATGTCTACCTCCAACCATGTGAAGACTTTCCCTATATAAGAATATTTGTTCCAATGGACATGAAAGCAGCTGAAACTGGAATTGTAAAGTACTTAGAGCTTAGTCAGATATCAAGTTCATTCATTGTATTCTGGGCCATAGCTAGGAGGATTGACTTTTGTCTTGCCACTGTACTTTGATGACTGGGGAAGAGAGAGTGAGAGTGATGATTTTCTGCAACTCTGCCTCAGTTAAAACCAATTCATTTGCAAATCAAGAGATCACCCTTAATGCCATTGATCTTTGAAAATGAGGGATGAACAACTGCTATCCTCTTAAGAATTGCACATTACAACTCTATGTGAATAAATTTTATAACCTAAGTGAAATGGAGGAATACCTACAAAAATACAGATTGCCCAGAGTAACAAAAAAAGGAAACAAATAACAAATAGTTTCATTTTAGAAAAAGAAATAGAATAAGCTATTAATCAACTCACTAAGAAAAAAGCTCCAGGGTCAGATGCATTTACATGTGAATTCTACCAAACATTTAAAGTTCAATTAACTCCAATATTATACAAACTATTAAAAAAAAATCCTGCCAAAATTCCTTTTTATGACACAGATATGGTTCTGTTATCTAAACCAGGTAGAGTGAAAACAGAGAAATAAAATTATAGGCCAATTTATGCCCAGGATAGCACAATATGACTAAGTAGGATTTATACCAGGAATTCAAGGCTAGATTCAATATTAGGAAAACTATTAACATAATTGACTGTATCAATAACCAATCTAACAAAAAATCATGTAATTATCTCAATAGATTCAGAAAAAGCCTTTGACAAAATTGCAATACCCATTGCTTCTAAAAGCACCAGAGAGTATAGGAATAAATGGACTTTTCCTTAAAATGATCAGTAGCATCTATTTAAAACCATCAGCAAGCATAATATGTAATGGGGACAAACTAGAACCATTCCCAAGAAGATCAGGAGTGAAACTAGGCTGCCTATTATCACCATTACTATTCAATATTGTATTAGAAATGATAGTTCTGGCAATAAGAGAAGAAAAAGGGATTAAAGGAATTAGAGTAAATCACAAGGAAAGGAAATTATCACTCTTTGCAGATGATATGATTTATTTATATTTAAAGATTTATATTTATATTTATATTTAAAGATTTATATTTAAAGGTATATTTAGAGAACCCTAGAGAATCAACTAAAAAACTACTAGAAACAATTCACAACTTTAGGAAAGTTACAGGACACAAAATACATCTACATAAATCATTAGCATTTTTATATATTACCAACAAAGTCCAGCAGCAAGAGATACAAAATACCTATTTAAATAGTTATTTAAAAGCATCAAGAATCTATTTGTAATGGAGATAAACTAGATTCTCAATAAGAGCAGAGATGAAACAAGATTTTCCACTATCACCATTACTATTCAATATTGTATTAGAAATGTTAGCTTTGGCAATAAGAGAAGAAAAAGAAAATAAAGGAATTAGATTAGGTAATGAGGAAACCAAATTATCACTCTTTACAGATGATATGATGATATCCCTAGAGAATCCTAGAGAGAACCTTAGAGAATCAACTAAACAACTACTAGAAACAATTTACAACTTTAACAAAGTTGCAGAATACAAAATCCACATAATCATCAACATTTTTATGTTACCAACAAAGTCAAGAGCAAGTGATACAAAGAAAAGTCCCATTTAAAATAATTGTAGATAATATAAAATATTTGGGAGTTTATCTGCCAAGGCAAAGTTAGGAACTATATCTACACAATTACAAAATATTTTTCACATAAATAAAGTTAGATATAGTCAACTGGAAAATCATCAAGTGCTCATGGATAGGCCGAGATAATATAAGAAAAATTACAATATTACATAAATTAATCTATTTTTTAAGACAATTGGGATTAAGTAATTTACCCAGGATCACACAGGGAAGAAGTATTAAGTGTCTTGAGGATGGATTTGAACTCAGGTTTCCTGACTTCTGGGCTGGTGCTCTATCCAGGTGCCAAATGGCTGCCCCAATTAACCTATTTATTCAGTGCCATATCAATCAATCTCCCAAGAAATTATTTTATAGAGCTAGAATAAAATAATAACAAAGTTCATCTGGAAGAACAAAAGGCCAAGAATTTAAAAGGAATTAGTGAAAACAATGCAAGTGAAGGTGGCGTAGTTGTACCAAACTTAAAACTATATTATAAAGTAGTGGTCATCGCTGGCTAAGAAATAGAGTAATAAATCAGTGGAATAAATTAGGTTTATAAAGCACAGTAGGCAATGACTATAGTAATCTAGTGTTTGATTAAAACTAAAGATTCTAGCTTCTGCAATAAGAATTAACTATTTGACAAAAATTTCTGGGAAAATTGAAAATGACTATGGGAGAAATTAAGCATTGACTCATATCTAATAACATATTTCAAGATAAGGTCAAAATGGGTTCATGATTTAGACATAAAAGTGATATTATAAGTAAATTAGAAGAACCCAGGATAGTCTACCTCTCAGATCTGTGGAAAAGAAAGGAATTTGTGGCCAAAGAAGAACTGGAGTACATTATTGAACACAAAATGGATAATTTTGATTATATTGAGTTAAAAAAGTTTTTGTACAAACAAAATTAATGCAGACAAAATTAGAGGGAAAGCAATAAACTGAAAAAAATATATTCAAGGGTTCTGATAAAGACCTCATTTCTAAAATATATAGAGAATTGACTTGAATTTATAAGAATTCAAGACATTCTCCAATTGATAAATAGTCAAAGGATATGGACAATTTTCAAATGAAGAAATTTAAACCATTTCTAGTCATATGAAAAGATGCTCTAAATCACTATTGATCAGAGAAATTTAAATTAAGACAACTCTGAAATACCACTACACACCTCTCAGATTGGCTAACATGACAGGAAAAAATAATGATAAATGTTGGAAGGATTGTGACACTAAAACATTGTTGGAGAGTTGTGAACTTATTCAACTATTCTGGAGAGCGATTTGGATCTCTGTCCAAAGGGCTTTCAAACTGTGCATATCTTTTAATCAAGTAGTGTCTCTACTGGGCTTGTATCTCAAAGAGATCTTAAAGGATGGAAAAGGACCCATATGTGCAAAAATGTTTGTGGCAGCCCTTTTTGTAGTGGCAAGAAACTGGAAACTGAGCTCATCAGATGGAGAATGGATGGATAAGATATGGTATATGAATGTCATGGAATATTATTGTTCTGTAAGAAACAACCAGCAGGATGATTTCAGAGAGGCCTGTAGAGACTTACATGAAGTGATGCTAAGTAAAGTGAGTAGAATCAGGAGATCATTGCATAAGATAACAGCAAGATTATACAATGATCAATTATTATGGATGTGGCTCTTTTCAAGAATGAGATGATTTAGGCCAGTTGCAATGATCTTGTGATGAAGAGTGAGGGTTGTGGGACCTAAGTGTGGATCACAACATAGCATTTTCACTCTTTTTTATTGTTTGCTTGTATTTTGTTTTCTTTCTTTTTTTCCCTTTTTGATCTGATTTTTCTTGTGCAGCATGATAGTTGTGGAAATCTGTATAGAAGAACTCTACATGTTTAACATATATTGGATCACTTGCCATCTAGGGGAGGAAGTGGAGGGGAAAAAAGGAAAAAAAATTGGACCACATGGTTTTGCAAGAGTAAATGGTGAAAGTTATCTGTGCATATGTTTTGAAAATAAAAAGCTTTAAAAATAAATAAAAACAAAAAAGAAAATAAAATGATATTTGCATTGCATTATCTACATAGCTAAGTGAAAAAGTAAATAAAACAATGGGTCTGAATTGAAGATCTGAATACAAATTCAACTTCAGATACTTAATAACTATATTATCTTGAGTAAGTCATTTATTCTCTGTCTTCCTCAGTTTCCTCATCTGTAAAATGGTGATAAATAATAGCACCTACCTTTTGCAAAAAACTTTGCAAATCTTAAAACACTATACAAGTACTGCTATTAGATATTATTTTTCCTTTTGTATTTCTTACTAACTTCATTATGATATTACAGATAGTATAATAAAAGTGTCAGTAATATCTAGTTTTAATTCTTGCCTTATTATTCCTAACTTTATACGAGTTATGTATTTTAATGAGTAAATTTTCTCCTCCATAATATGGCATCATTTTGTAATAATGATGGCATCATTTTGTAATAATAATTTAAAATCACTTGCAACATGTATCATATAGTATCATTATATAGCTCAGCATATATATTTTTTCTAATATCTTAATAAAATCTTTTACAATATCATGAGTATATTTTAATTAGGCCAGATGATATTCTTTTAAGAATCCTCTGTATAGTTCTTTCAGCAACATTCAAAACACATTATATCTTCTTCCATATTTTAATAAATATACAACTTTACTAGATATATTACTTGATTATGCAATTGATAAAAAATGTACTGTGTGGTAATATGAAAGATATTAGAAAAGTATTACAATTTTATTTCCTCTAAAGTATTCCAGTTGTCACAAATGATCCATTAAGAAGGGATCTAATAATCCCCAAAGGAGAAATTCTAGGAAAGGCTTCTAGACCAATACAAATAATGCCCCCCAATAACCCAAATAATATTGCCACAATAGTTGATCAATGATACTGATAAATATAGTTTATTAATGACAAAAGAGGTAGTGGAGGAAAAAAAATCAGTTTAGAAAAAGTCTAGCATATTATCCAAATTTTAAAAGTCATTTTAAGATATTTAAATATGAAAATGGAGCATGATAATATATAAAAGAAAAATGGAAAAGTTATAATTTTTCATCTATAAAAACAAAGAAGATGACATACTCAAAATGTAATACTATAGTCCTGAATATGCTTATAGAGGAGGCAGATTAACACTAAAATAAACTAAGATAGGAAAAGCAGTCAAATCACCAAATGCATATAGAGAAGATCTATGGTAGGACCAAACCAATTGTGAAGGAATTGAGAGACCAGTATAAATGTTATCTGAAAGAAGGGAAGGTAATAAATGTATAGATAAGAAAAATGACCAATAAAACATGAATAACCAATTATGTATCTGCCTATCTTCTTATCTACATAAAATCTTTATGCAATTTATCAATATAATATTAAGTATATCCTTGATGAGGGTAAAAGTAAGAAATAAGTAGAGCTTCAAAAGTGGTATTCAACAGCGTGTTTATCATTTCTTAATAATAAAAAATTATTTCATTCAGTTGAACAAAATGCTTCCTTGCAGGTGCTTTTGTATTAAAGTACCTCACATCCATTACTAGAATCATTCAAGATACTTTGAAAGATATGTCATTAATTACCTAGTTCAAAGATCCTTTAATCATAAAGATTAGGTGAGACTAGTTACTGTAATGGAGGAGATATGATACAGAATTCAATTTAAAGAGGGTTCAGTGTCTGTGGATGGTGTGGTGTTCCAGATTCTTCTATGTACATTTTGTTGATTGCATCATGCATCTAAATATTGCAGAACCTCCCAGAGGAAATTGGTAAGCACTCCAAAGAACTTGGCCTGATCATCCAAAAAACTTGGCCTGATCATCCACAGAAGAAAAAACAAGAAGAATATCTATCACCTCAACATTCCCTGAAATGTGGTATCTGTTTAATGTTTAATAATAGTTTTGTGGGATGTCAGTGTTTTTAAAATTATTTTTCCTTTACTTACTTTCTAGGTTATTTTTAAAATAATGGCTTTTATTCTTTATCTTTTTACTGTTTTAATTTTTTTTCACAAGCTCTGATTGCTCCATTCTTTTTTAAGTCTACCATTGTCTAAAGTTTTCCATCTTTTGTTCTAAACTATTTTTTCTATTTTTTTATTAAAACCTCAAATTTTATTTTTAGGTCTTGTTTTCTTTTATCCTGTCTTAGAGTACTTGGGACAAATTCTTTTTTCTGAGCCTCTTCTTGTACCTTTGGAGTATTTCTTTTTCTTATGGATTCATTTTAAACTTCTCTTAAGCTATCACATTTCTTTATATTATTTACTATATTCATATTTAATTTTTCTTTATTGTATATTTTATTATATTTTCTTTTGTTTATTCAGAATTCTAACCTTATTTCTTGAATTAAGGTTTTATATCAAAATATCTGCTTCTGTATTCTTGGATAGAATAGACAGGCTATGTTGGGTTCTGTCACTGTTATGGTCAGTGATGCTGATGCTCTAGATAGAAATCAAACCCACCTCCTTTTGCAGTTCCTAGGTGCTGGCTACTTGCATCACATTACTGAAGTTGACTCGAATTCAGTTTATTTGAGATTGGGTTTCCTTCAAAATTTCTTTATATATCCTCACTCTGAGCTTCTTTAGATTTCAGGCTCTAGTTACCTGAAGTCAGTTTCAAGCCTTCCCTGGTATGTCCTTCTCTGAGCATGGACAACCTTCCCACAGTATTCTTGTGAAGTTTTGGATTATATGGAGGAATTTCCTGGTCTTTCTTTTTTTGTCTTATTGATCATCATTACATTAAGCATTCTTTTCAATCTTGGGGGATGCTTGTGATACTTCAGTTCCTCTGACTTTTGATAAGTATTGTTTGAACTGAAAGTTTTAGCTAATATTTCATGCATTTATTCTTTTATCTCTACTAGTAAATAACAATCTTATAGGCTTGTATATATTTCATTTTATCTCAATGTGACTACCATATTAGTATGTGTATAATAGGAATGCAATAATTATTTGTTGAGTGAATAATTAATTTGTAAAACAAAAACATAATGAAATCTTAATTTACCTAAGGGTAATCATCCAGATTCCTTATTTCTCCTATTCATAAATACTTCTTGTCCCTTGATCATATCATTAACATTTCCAAAAGCAGGCCTGAGTGAAAATTTAAATCAGCATTGTTGTTAATGAGAAGAATTTATGAAAGATGAGTGGGAGAAGATGTTCAAAAATAATGGCTAAAGGGAGGTTCCCTATGATCTGTAGTCCTTAGAGTATTAAGGAGCCTCCTTTTCATTAACATGAAAATGAATAATTATCTACATTCTGTTAATAAATATTGTTACATAGCACATGCGAAAACGATCTTAAACAATTAGAAAGTCCACTTAGATTTGTAGTCCCTAAATATATAATATAAATTTGATTTTCATTTTTTGCTTCAATAACTTTCACTAATGTGAGCATATTAATGACATTTGGACAAACAAAGACTAGAAAATGCAGCTGGCCCAGTTATAAGAGGTTTATATACTAGAGTATATAAAGGAAATAGCTTTCTACTAGTACAGAATTGATTATACTTGATGAACTGGCTTTATTTTTGTTTGTACTTGTTTTGCTTTTATATTATCTGATTTAGCATCTCTTAGGTTGATTGTAAACACTTTTATTTGAACTCTTCCTTCCCCCACCCCAGATACTCATCAATTATGATAAATATGACACATCCACAAGATAAATCCCCCCCCCCAACAATTTGGATTAATCTCTCAGATGAGGTAGCTAGGTGGGTCTTGGCAGAAAAAGCCTGAATTATTGTAAACAATAAAGAAGTCTAGCTACAACCAGAGACAAGCTAGAAGGAACACTGATGGGATTATAAATTATAAATGATTAGGCCTTTTGTTCAAGAGGATTTTATTACAGCCCCACCCAGAAGGTCTCTTAACAGATTTCTTTGCTGAATTCTGTGCATAGACAAGATCCTCATAACCCCAAAATTAATGTATCCAATCAGAAAGCCAAATTATGATGTCGTTTGGTGATATTTCCCCAATAAAAGATCTACTCATACCATTAATCTTGCTAACTCTTTCTAGAAGGCTAAATCCCTTTATTAGAGTGTACACCTCTCCAAAGCTTCATCCCCCACTTACCACATCTTAATAGAGTCTTTCCCCTTAATGGCTTCTTCCTCCTAGTTAATTGGGATTTCCTAGGAAATTTAGCTATCTGTCCTTTGTTAATTGCAAAAAAAAAAAAAAAAAAAAAAAAAAAAAAAAATTCTTTAGGGAAAAATCTTTTCTTTGAAGAAAACGTTTGTGGATTGATCCCCCTTTTAGTAGCATAATAAATCTTTGTCTCTTGATTTGGAGAAGGTTTAAGTCTACCAATTCTTTTGAGACAATCCATGATTCCAAAATACTTTTGGAATACAGCATCCTTGAATGCCTACATCTCCATTTTAGAAATAAAAGAAACAACTTTACACATGAAGTCAAGGAGAATTGGATTTGCATCTTGCCTCTCATACTTGCAACCAGTTAGTTAAGTGGTCCTGAGAAAGTTAATCTTTCTGAAGATCAAATCACTTAAATTCTCTAGGTATTAGTTTTCTCCTTATCAGTTAAAGGAAAATAAAAATTGAGGGGCCTAAAGAAGATCAAAAGAGAATATTCAAATCACTTTGTAAACTTTAAAGGACTTTTCAAGTGTAAGTAGTCCTCTTTTTCACTTCCTTGTCTTCTCTTTTATATTATTCTTACTATGTCATCTGCTTTTGTCTTCCAGTCTTTATAGCTCTCTTTCCCTAAATCCTAGAGGGCCAAGGTTTTTATGGCTTTATTGTGACTTTTGGAAGAGAAATGGAGAATAATTCTCCTTATCTCTTCTACCCCCAATTCTCCCTCAAGCTCAAGATGTCAGTTGCAGCAAATTTTATAATTTTTTTTTTCAGTCCAACCAAGTTTTTTAATGGGTCACTAAAGATTTCAGACCTATGAGAGGTTCTGGTACTTAGAGAGGCTAGTCAAGATTATTTGTAGACTGAATTATTTTTTTTTTATTTGGGAAAAGGAAAATATATCTTCTAAGAGGATTTCTAAATGTTTGCCTGTAATAGATCCCTACTTCATGAGTTGGACATCTCCAAGAATTTTAATTAAAAAGTAAAGTTAACTAATTAACAAAATAAATAAAATATTTTTCTTCAAAATGAAGTCCCAGAATTTTTATGAGTATTATATGAACACATTGCTTATTTTCACATGAAGCATACTCTTCATATCTTCCAGCACCCATATATATGATTTTGCAATGCATCATTCAGCATTACTAAAATGTGTGTAAGCATTAGACAGGAAAAGTAATTATAATTGAATGTAGATTGCAATAAATGGAGAGGAAAAAGCAAATAATTTTGAGTATATAAACAGATACTAACAGGAGATGTTTACTTAATTTTATCTAGGCAATATTGCTGGGAATTAAAACTTTAATGAATGTAATTACTAGAGCACAAGCAAAAGAATATTAAAGCCAAACATAATTTTTCATTATGCTAAATGTTTAAAATTGGTTCCCTTCTTCATTTTGCTGTGCATTTAAGAAAATTGTCAGTGAATACATTTTCATTATTGTTATTATTATTATTATTATTCAGTTTGTAAGTAAATAATCTATATGTGAATATAATAGGATTAGGAAATAATGTAAGCAGCTTGAAAGCTATGATGACCTTCTTTTATTTACTAATATTTTATGATATTTGGCAAAACTAGTACTTTGGGCTGCTAAATAAACACCAAGATTTCATTTTGATCTACTGCAAAGTCATTTGTTCAGTATTAAAAAAATACATAAAAATGTGTAATTAATAACGATATATGCCAGGGGTTTTTGAAACCACAGAAAACGGAACAAATGGCTACTTAAAGCTATTGTCTTTCTTGACTCATTTAAAGAAATCATATACAGTATTACACTAAAAATGTAAAAGTATCCACTCCAAGTAGAATTTTATGTAACTGAGGCATGAAAATGAATATATTTCTAAACTATTATTTGATCATAGAATTTTGAGCTAGAATAGGTTTCAAAAGTCATTTAGCTCCCAAATTAGAAGCATAGTAAATAATCCTTAGACAAGTGTTCATCTGAAAAAATTTACCTAGAATTGTCCCGGTTTGAACATATCTGATCACTTCTGAGCACTATATTTTATGATTATGTCTGATAAAGTAAAGAACAAATTGAGGAATGTAACCAGAAATGTGAAAGTACTAATCTCTATGCCTATAGATGTGAATTTCAATTGGAGAAACAAGGGATATTTAGCCTGGAGGAAAGAAGACTTAAGCAAATTTATAGTGGACACCTTCTATACTTGAAAGTGGATTTAGAAACTTTTTTTTTTTTCCTTTTTGGACTAAAGAGAAGAAGAAAGCAATAGATACAAACTTCAAAGAGACAAATTTACATTTGAAGATAATAATTAAAGTTTAGATATCAGAGTTATTCAAAAGTGAAATAGGCTAGATATGTATGAAGATTATGTTGTCCCCTCTTCTGGCTATAATTTACATTTGAATTGCTTTGCATATCATTCAGTCCTTTCAACAGAATTTGTCCCAGATAAAATTATTTCTATCCATGGTCTGGGTAGGTCATCTTATCTATCTAGATGTATTGAAACTGACTGAATTATATGGCAATCACAAAGTAACCTCTAGGTGAAGTTAAAAGTTCATTCATTTTATTGAACGTTTTTCTATTGAATGCTATATATATACAACTTCTCAGCCATAGGGTAAATTATAGATTTGGAAATCACAGTGTTACAGAAGTATATTATATCATTAAAAGTTTTAAATACTTGAAAGATTATTATCTTAATTAATTTATATTGCTATGTATTATTTTTGATGATAATAATTTTTATTTGAATAGCATATTTTACCTTTCAAGGTGTCCTAACCAAGAAGTGTTGTAGGAAGAGGATGAGATAATTCAATTCAACTGAATTCAATTAAAAACATTAATTAAATACCTACAATTTACAAAGCATTGAGGAAAGTAAAACAGGAACAATATATTACTGTTGCTGAACAGCTTATCATTTTCTGGGGGAATAAAATATGTACATAATAAGAAAGCACAAATTATATACAAAGCAAAACAAAGCAATTTCAAAGTAAATAGGATGAGCATTTAAGATATGGGACAACATACATGCAAAGGTGTAATGTCAGATTAAATTACATACATAGAGAATGGTTATGAGGTCAGAATAGAGAGGGCATAAAGAGGAATGATGTGAAACAAAGCTTGGAAGGAGGATGGGTCATGATAAGATTTATGCCTTAGGAATACCAATTTGACAGCTATTTGGAAGATGTATTAGAATAGATCACAAGCAGAAAGAGATCATTGCAATAGTATCATTAGGCATGATGAGGATCTAAATTAGAGTGATAACTTCATGAGTGAAAAAAAAAATAGAATGGATGGGGAAGTGTGAAAGCAGACTGAATAAGAGAGCAATTGATTGCATATGAGAGTTGAGGGAAAATAAGTTCAGAATGGATTAGATCACCGATTTCAGATATGAGTGATTGGAAATACGATGGTACCATCAAATAGAAATGGGTAAATTCAGGGAAAAAAGAAAAAGGATGGTTTTCAGAGAAGTTATCAAATAATACAAGTGAAACTACTTTGAAACAGTTCATCAGTATCTACCAAGTATGCCAAACCATGTAGCCATATGCTTTTCTCCCTCTCTTCTCTTTTCTGCTAGATCACAAAATGCTTAAGGACAGAGACTATTTCAGTGTTCAACAATCGTGTTGTGCCTTATGCAGAGCAGACACATAATAAATGTTTATTGAATTGTTCAATAGCAAATGCAATTACAAACTCTCATTCCCCAGACCCTGTGGGATTTTTTAACAGGTCTCTTCTTTGCTTTGTACCTTTCTCCTCCCATTCATGGTAGGTCCCAGCCATTCACTTCCATATGGAGCTTTTTCTTCCATTGTGAACTATTTGTGGCTGCTTTCCCATAGGTGGCTTTACTCCAAGACCTAGCTAGTGATATGTTCAACAGTAGATAAGTGGATTTAATTCCCACTGTCAGCTTGGCTCCAAATCAGTTTCACTTAGCTCAAAGTGGAAACCCAGGCTAAGAGTAACAACAATATACCAGCATTCAAGTTTCTTCTTCATCACTAATTAATTGAGCCTAGACATTTCTCCCTGAGCTCTGTAAAGTGGAAGATTTGAATTTAATTTATGTTCAAATGGAAACAGATAATTATTTCCCTCTGTTTTCCTCTAACAAGTATGCCCAGAATTGGCCCTATAAGCAGGAAATTTCTGCAGATTATAAATTTAATTTTAATGGAATAGGACTTCTAAATCATTGCAGACACTAATAAGCTTTTTTATTGAAGTATGGGGCTGAGAAGAATGAGGCTGGGTAGGGCAGTAAGAAGTCTACCAAAGGTGAGAGTGCTAAAGGGTATGACAACTATAATGATAAAAATAATTTTAAAAGCATTTCTTTTTCATTTTTCATAACTAACTGTCTATAATAAGGTTATAAGGAATCACACAACCTTGTTAAATAGCAAAGCAATTCTGGCACAGGTAGCAGAGGCTACCAAAGGATCTTTCCAAAATGATCAGTTTTTAGAAGAGCCCATGACCTGAGTGACCTTCCTTTCCAAAGTAGTCACCTTCTTTCTAGCAGGAATCTAGAGCCCATTACTTAATTTTTTTTTTCTTTCATCTCTTACTCCTGCACTTTAGGATATTCTCCAATCCTTCTGGATCCTTCAGTTCTCTAGTCCCCTGATAGTTACAACTTTTTATTTTTAAATCCTCCTCTCAGCTATTTCACTGTAGTAAAGTTAATGACTTGCTAAGCCCTTGAATAGCATTAAAAGCACTAGCCTGTATATTGTTCTTTTAACTTTCTGGGTCTGTTCTACTTTCCAATCTTTTTTAAACAGACATTCTTTTTCAAAGACTCAGCTGGGGAATTGTTCCCCACAGACTCAATCAAGTTCTCACATCTATTGGACTATATGACAGTTGCTTTAATATATTTCTTTGGCCAATTTCAGCCCTTGGGCACAAGTGAACCATTCCCATTGTATCTGAACACAAAAATTAGTCTTTATTAGTAATATCAGAAATATCTGTATATTAACCTTCATGTATTTCTTAATCAAATATCTTAAAAGAACAAAATTCAAATTCCATGAAAATAATGAGGGGGTAAATTTGTGAATCAAGATTATAACTTTCATGTCTACAAATGCACCCTATTCTCAGTACTTTCTTTGAAGTTGATCTCATGAAAGAACAAGTACTAGGTTTTAAATGCAAAAAGGTAATAAGTAAAACCAAAGCTTAAAGAAATCTCAAAAGTTTACTTACCTCTCTAATAATCTCAAGTATTAAAAAGACACCCAGAGTTAGAAAAGACATGGTTATTGCCTATTTTGGGTAAATCTCAAATTATATTTAGGAGACCTTTGTATGCATCTGTGTGTGTGTTTGAGAAAGAGAGAGAGAGTACTCTTGATATTGATCCCTATGTTCATTGGAAACCAGAAATTCAGTAGTGCATGAAAAAATTAAAGAAAAGGAAAAAAATGTGTAGATTAAGCCAAATATTTCTGAAGCAATGACATTAGGCTTGTGCATAAACTTTTTTTTTTTTTTCCCAAAAATTCTTTCATTCACATTGAAAGGGGTTTGGGAGGAAAGAAGAGATTTGATATCTGGAAGGGGGGAAAATGCCTCAAGTGATATTTCTTTTATTTGGATGTTCACCTCTGAGATGATTGTATTAAATTTAGTTATGTGAAAATGAGCAAGACAGTAGAGAATCTGATTTCCAATTAAATTTAACAGTAAAAAGGAGATAGTAAATTGTGGTTTATGCCATTAATATAAAGTGAATCTGGTTAGTGTTAATTAACCATATGGCTCTAGTGTTTCTCAGAGTTATGATAGGTGTTAGTTGGACCCAACATTGAATTAATAAGAGTCATTGAAATCAACACCAAGTGTTATTTTCCTGGATCTCATACCTGCTGTTGAATTTTGGTTACATAATTAATGAAATATGTTTTAGATCAGAATGTGCAGAGCTCAGAATTGATAGCAGAAAGCTATTTATCTCATCAACCTTGTTGTAAACTTATTTAACTAAGGAAAAACCAAATCAAGTCTGTTCTGTTTGTTTACCAAACAGTTTTATCAGATAAAATTGGCAGTGGAAGCAGGGAGAATGAGAGTTAAGGGTTAAGAGGGTACCTATAATAAATTCCAAATGTCATTCATCTAAGAATTTAATTCTACACTTGTTTTTTAAACTTTATCTTCTTTATATTTCTGAAAGAGGAAAAGAAAAATGAACATAAACATTAGAACCAGTAATGTTAGAATAAGAACTCTTCTGAAAAATGTCATATTGGAATTTGGGACAATGTAATGTAACAGGGCTTCATTATTTCTGATCTAAGTTCTTTGCTAAAAGAAAATTCTGTGAACATTATTATGGCACATATTTATAGCTGTAATAGAATATATTATCTGCAATTTTGTAGTTTTCTAAAAATTCAAAAACATGTAAGTCTAAAAATCAAAATTCATGCTCCAATCTCAATAACATAGATGTTATATAAAACATGTGTATTACAAGAAGAATTTGAGAAACCAAAACCTTTTAATATGATTACAAGCAGTCATATCTTCAAAGTAATGTCGATCCAGCATAGAATAATGATCCATTTTTTTCCACAACTAAACTGTTAAGGTAGTACTATGGGCTATAAAAAGGAAACTGGTGGTTATAGATTTTGGCTAAGTTGCTAATAAATACCAAGGCATTTTGATATTATATTGATCAATTAATTTATGTCTCTATAATAATGTCAAGATTTGACATATTATAGGGGCAGCTAATTTGGCAGTGAAGAGAGCACCTGCCCTGAAGGCAGAAAAGACCTGAGGATTTGACATGTTGCAAAGATTGGAGAATTCATTTTACTTTGAACAATTCACACAATTTAGTAAATGCTATGATTGACAAATGTCTATGCTCACCAGACAGAATTTTCTTAATGAGTTGTGGTCAGTTAGATTAACCAGTTACACACATTTGCAGGTCAGTCACAGTGTAACAGAAACAATTTCTGACTGCTATTAACTGGTCAACCTTTTTTGAGAAGGTTTTTTTTTTTTTTTTTTTTTTTTTTTTAATAAA
>JAJPUD010020892.1:0-23916 GCA_023553655.1 Myrmecobius fasciatus | reverse complement strand
CCTGGGGATGACTTACTGTAATCTCATTGCTAATATCTTATTTAAAATTTTTGCATCAATATTCATTAGGGAAATTGGTCTATAGTTTTCTTTCTCAGTTTTTACCCTACCTGGTTTAGCTATCAGCACCATATCGGTCTCATAGAAGGATTCTGGCAGTATACCTTCTGTCCCTATTTTCTCAAATAGTTTGTGTAGTATTGGAATTGTTCTTTTAATGCTTGGTAGAATTCACATGTAAATCCATCTGGCCCTGGAGATTTTTTCTTAGGAAGTTGGTTAATAGCTTGTTCTATTTCTTTTTCTGATATGGGGCTATTTAAATAATTTATATCCTCTTCTGTTAACCTGGGCAATCTATATTTTTGTAGATATTCCTCCATTGCATTTAGATTATCAAACTTACTGGCATAAAGTTGGGCAAAGTAACTCCTAATTATTGCTCTGATTTCCTCTTCATTGGAGGAAAGTTCTCCCTTATCATTCTTGAGACTAACAATTTGATTTTCCTCTTGCCTTTTTCTTATCAAATTAACTAAAGGCTTATCTATTTTGTTAGTTTTTTCATAGAACCAACTCTTAGTTTTATTTATTAATTCAATAGTTTTCTTATTTTCAATTTCATTAATTTCTCCTTTTACTTTTAGAATTTCCAATTTGGTATTTAATTGAGGGTTTTTAATTTGTTCTTTTTCTAGTTTTTTTTTTAATAATAAGCCCAATTCGTTGATCTTTTCTTTCTCTATTTTATTCAAGTAAACATCTAGAGATATAAAATTGCCCCTTATAACCACTTTAGCCGTATCCCACAAATTTAGGTATGTTGTCTCCTTATTGTTATTCTCCTGGATGAAATTATTGATTGTGTCTATAATTTGCTCTTTCACCCATTCATTCTTCAGGATTAGATTATTTAATTTCCAATTAACTTTTGGTTTATTTTCTCCTGGCCTTATATTACATGTGATTTTTATTGCATCATGATCTGAAAAGGATGCATTTACTATTTCTGCCTTTCTGCATTTGATTTTGAGGTTTTTATGCCCTAACATATGGTCAATTTTTGTATAGGTTCCATGGACTGCTGAGAAAAAAGTAAACTCCCTACTGTCTCCGTTCTACTTTCTCCATAGATCTATCATACCTAACTTTTCTAACAATTGGTTTATCTCCCTAGTTTCTTTCTTGTTTATTTTGTAGTTTAATTTTTCTAATTCTGAGAGAACAAGGTTGAGATCCCCCACTAGTATCGTTTGGCTGTCTATTTCTTCTTGCATCTCTCTTAATTTCTCCCCTAGGAATTTGTGTGCTATTGCACTTGGTGCATATATATTTAGTATAGATATTGCTACATTATCTATGGTACCCTTTAATAAAATATAGTTTCCTTCCTTATCTCTTTTGATTAGATCTATCTTGGCTTTTACTTGATCTGAGATAAGGATTGCTACCCCTGCTTTTTTTTTTTTTGTTCACCTGAAGCATAATAGGTCCTGCTCCAGCCGTTTACCTTCATCCTATATGTGTCATTCTGTTTTAGATGTGTTTCTTGTAGACAACATATAGTGGGATTCTGGTTTTTAATCCAGTCTGCTATCCGCTTCCGCTTTATGGGAGAGTTCATCCCATTCACATTCACAGTTAGAATAACTAATTCTTTATTTCCTGCCATCTTATTTACCCAAGTTATATTTTCCCCTTTCCTTTCCCCTTTCTCCCTTCCCCCCTCCTCAGTACTTTGCTTTTGATGACCCCCTCCCCCAAACAATACTCCACCCTTTGGATCCCCTCCCCCTGTTTTTACTCCTTTCCCCTGATTCTTCTATTTTCCCTTCTATTAGTTTGTCCCTTACTTTTCCTCCTTTCCCTCCCACTTCCCTCTAGCAACAGACAAGTTTCTATGTGAAATCAAATGTCTGATATACACTTTTAGAGCCCAACCTGATGAGGATATGATTTACACAATGGTCATCTCCCTCCCCTCTTTCTCTCAATTATATTAGGTTTTCTTTGCCTCTTCAAGTGATTTTACCTTGTTTTTACCTCCTTTTTTTTAGATCTTATTTTACCACTTTTTCCCTCTTTTCCCCAGTATGACAACCTTTTCCTCTCTAGTTCTCTTTTTCATATTATCAAAGTAATATCTACTTAATTATACCCCCAAACTTTAAGTATCCCCCTAGTAAAAATAAAGTTCTCAAGAGTCCTTTCCTTTTTACCTTTTTATGCATCTCTTGAGTTCTGTGTTTGGGTGTCAAATTTTTTGTTCAAATCCGGTCTTTTCATTAGAAATAGGTGAAATTCACCTATATCATTGAATGACCATCTTCTTCCCTGAAGGATAATGCTCATTCTAGCTGGACAGGTTATTCTTGGTTGTAATCCAAGTTCCTTTGCCCTTTGGAATAACTGGTTCCAGGCCCTTCGATCCTTCAGTGTGGAGGCTGACAGATCCTGTGTGATTCAAATTATTGATCCTAGGTATTTGAATTGTTTCTTTCTAGCTGCTAGCAGAATCTGTTCCTTTGTGCTCTAGTCCTGAAATTTAGCCACGATATTACTTGGGGTCTTAATTTTGGGGTCTCTTTCAGGAGGTGATCGGCGAATTCTTTCAATGGTGATTTTGCCCTTTGATTCTACAATCTCAGTGCAGTTTTCTTTCAGGATTTCCTGGAAGATAGTGTTTAGATTCTTTTTTTCATCATAGCTTTCTGGAAGTCCAATAATCCTTAGATTGTCTCTCCTAGATCTATTTTCCAAGTCAGTTGTTTTTCCTAGGAGATATTTCATATTTTCTTCTAATTTTTCATTTTTTTTGTTTGAGTGATTCTTGAAGTCTTATTGAGTCATTCATTTGCATTTGTTCAATTCTTATTTTTAAAGTGTTGTTTTCTTCAGTTACCTTTTTAAGCTCCTTTTGTAACTGGCCAATTTGTTCATTGCACTCTTTTTCCACTTCACTAATTTTATTTTTCAATAAATTGGTGTCTTTTTCATATCTCTTTTGCAGGGCATGATATCCTTCTCGCACTGATTTCAGTTTGTTTTCCCATTTATCCTCCAGCTTTCTTTTGAGGTTCTTTATGCAATCTTCCAGAAAGGCCTTTGAAAAGGGGACCAGTGATGGTCCTTGCTGATTTTCTGTGGATTTTTGTCTAAAGAAACCTCTGGATCTCGGGTGATCATCTCCTCTTTTTCTTTATAAAAGCTGTCTATGGTGAGAGCTCTCTTTTGCTTCTTCATCATTTTTTTTTTTTAGATAGCGTGGATATATCTTTAAGGTAGGACAACTATGGCGGCTGCAAAAAGCTTTGGCCTGGGGCACTTCAGCGAGTTGACTTAAGGTGCTGGGCCGGTGGGGGCTAGGACTAAGTCCGAATTACTCCTTAAACAAGGCAAGTCTGCCAGAACACCTGCCCCCAATCAGGGCAGAGTGTAGCGAATGCCTCAGATTAACTCTAGGTGTTTGGAATTTGGAGTTTGGAGTTTGGAATTTCTGCCAAGATGAGCTGAGCTAAGTCCCACCCTCACTTCCGGCCTAAGCAGGAGTCGTCTATTTATCTTTCTGTCTGAGTCCGACTAACCTGATATGAAGTTATCCAGAGAGCAGTGTCCAAATATTTCTGAGTTCGTTGACTTGAAGATCAGTTCAGAGGCTTATTTTATTGTTGATTTGAGAGAAGATCGGAGGAAAGGCAGTAAGTCACCTTTTCACTCCACCATCTTGGCTCCGCCCCTCTCAAATACAATTTTCAAAAAAAAAAAAAAGAAGAAAAAAGGATGGGGGAAGATAAATAATAAATAATTTAATGGTTAAACTGTGTACATTTCTAAATGCTAAATGGGAAGACGATACTTGTAACTTCCAAAATTTTAATCATTATTGGGCAGTTAGGGCTTAAGCAAAAGAGAACACAGGTGTGAGTTAATTATCATGGTATGATTTCAACAAAATAAAATGAAAGGGTGAGAAAGAGAAAAGGAATAGGAGAAGGGGTCAGGGAAAGTATAATGTGGTAAATTATGTCATATAAAAAAGGTACAAAAGAAAGAGAGTTTGGAAGAGAGGGAAAGATTTTTCCCCTGAGGCTATTGGAGTTAAGGGAATTGCCCAGGATCACACAGCTAGGAAGTGTTAAGTATCTGAGATCAGATTTGAATTCAGGTCCTCCTGACTTTAGGGCTCTATCCACTATGCCACCTCACTGCCCAAATAGGATATATCTTCAGAGAAAATTGAATGGAATATAAAGGAATATACCCACACAAAATTTAACCATGCACTAGGGCATGAAAACATGTCAACCAAATGGAGAAAAGCAGAAACATTCAGTGTAGTCTTTTTACATCAAAATGCAATAAAATTACAATCAATAAGATGGAAACATAGATTAGAAATTAATTGGAAATTAAATAACATAGTCCAAAAGAATGAGTGGAGGTCAAAAAGCAATTCATAGAAACAAAAAAAAATTATTTAAGAGAATAGGAAAAAAAATGACACAACATAACAAATTCCATGGGATGCTGGCACAGTAGTACTTGAGGAAAAGTTTTTATTTCTATATGTTTACATTATAAGCATATAGAAAAATAAAGAGCAGATCCATGCATAAGGCATGCCACAAAAAACTAGAATAAAATAAATTAAGAATCCTTACATAAACATTTAATTGAAATTCCTTACAAAGGAGAGATTAATATAATTGTAAGTAAGGAAGCCATTGAACTAATAAATAAAATGAGAATCTGGTTTTATGTTTAAAAAACAATTAAAATAGCTAAACCATTGGTTAATTTGAGTAAAGAAAGAAAGAATGAAATCAAATTGACAATATAAAATGAAAAGAGTTAATTCAACACCAATGGAGACAAAATTAAAGGCATTATAAGGAGCCATTTTGCACAACTAGATGCCAATGAATCTGACAACCTAAGTGAAATGGATGAATATTTACCAAAATATAAATTGTCCAAATGAATAGAAGAGGTAAAATAAACAACCTTACATTAGAAAAAGAAAATGATCAAGTCAACAATGAGCTCCCTAGGGAAAAATCCTTAGGACCACATGGATTCACAAGATGCACGTGTGCACATGTGCATGTTTCTGTGTGTGTGTGAGTGTGTGTGTGTGTGTGTGTGTGTGTGTGTGTCTGTGAGGGTGTTTGTATAATCACCACATTATACATCCCTCAGCCCAAGCCTTTCTTTCAAATTGCCCAATTAAAATGACAGTCATAAAAGAATTGATAGTATTTTCATAATAAGAAGCAAATTATTTGACCTTATTGAGTCTCATAATTGGTCTTTAATGCTGATATTTCTCCTGAATGTTATAAATTGATTTTTTCTCCTAAGTTCTGTTGCTTTTGTTACAAGTACCTGAAAATCTTACAATTCATTAATTGTCCTTTGTTTCATTCAGAATTATACTTAACTTTGCTGGTCATAACACTAGCTTTTTTGTTCTATGAAATATAGTCTGATAGTCATTTATGTAGTGCCTGAAAGGTCTTATGTAATCCTTATTGTAGCTCCATGATATTTAATTTGTTTTATTACTTCCAATATTTTCTCCTTAATGTAGGGGTTTTGAAAATTGGTTATGATATTCCAGTAAATTTTCTTTCTGGGATATTATCGAGGTAGTGATTAGTAATTTTTTTGATTTCTTCTTTGCCTTCCTAGTCTAGAATTTCAATACAATTTACCTTGATAGTTTCTTGTAATATTATATCACTTTTTAAAAAAATTTTAATTTTTAAGAACTTCCAACTATTGTTTTATTATTTCTCCTGTTAACCAACCTGGTTGTTTTTCTGATGTGATGCTATATATTCTCTTCTATTGTTTCAGTCTTTTGATTTTGTTCTATTATTTCTTTAGAAGGTCATTAATTTGTCTTTATTCAATTCAAGTTTTCAAGTAATTATTTTCTTTCTTACATTTTGGTTCTATTTTTCAAAATGATTGACTTTTCACAATTTTCTACATTTCCTTGTATTGTTCTTTTTTTTTTCTTTTCCCCTCTAAACACTTTGACTTTAAAAATCCTTTTAAGTTCTTCTAAGAAATCTTTCTGTTTAGGATCAATTGATGTTTTTCATTGAAAAAAGGAGTAGCTTTTTTATATCAATTTTCTTCCTCTGAATATGAACCCTGATCTTTTCTATTCCCATAGTAGCTGTTTATGGGTGGGCTCTTTCTTTTCTGCTTAGTTATTTCATTATTTTGTTTAATTTTATTTTTAGTAGTTATTAGTGTGATCAAATTCTAGTCCCCCAGTATGGAGAATTATGCCCCAGACTCAGGAGCTTCTTACGGTTATTTTCTGATGTGTGCACAAGGCTCAACCTTAAGTTATCCTTTCCAATTCCTGCACCATGGCACCAGTCACACTGTCCCACAAATGACCTTACCCCTTGTGCTTCCTCTGCTGAGGGCAAACTACAATTATCTTCTCTTCTTTGCGGCTGAAAACAGGAACTCTGATCACCTGCAATTGTCCATAGCCAGCAAGGTTCCTGCCTCTCTGCTACTGGACTCACCAGGTGTGTGCTTGCTCCTTCTTCCTGATAGCAGAAGCCTGGGACATATATGGTCAACACAACTGTGCGTGATGTCTTTTGATAGTGGAAGGTCAATTTACTCAACTGTCAGACCCCGATACAATCTGTGAGATGAAAGTTTCTAAGGCTAAGGCTACCTCCCAACCCCAACTGCCTTCAGGGTTTGAAATTTGTTAATTCTCTAGAGTTGACCAGAAGTATTTGAGCTTCACTCAGGCCAAACTTCTGCATTGGGAAATCAAGTCTTTCCTGGGGTTTTCTTAAGTTGTCTTAAGAGAATTACTATGCCTTGATTTTTGTTTGTTGTTGTTGTTCTATATTCCCTCTGAGGCAATGTTCTATCTTTTTCTGTGGAGGAAATTTTGAGAGCTTAAAATTTTCTGATCTGCTTCAGCATCTTCCCAGAATCCTCTCCAGAGTGGTATCTTTCATTAATTAATTAACATTATCACACATGTATATGCTTTATACATCTTAGTGATTCTGAACCAATTTAGGTTATCATCCATGCTACACCTCAATTTCTTATTTTCATCCCCTACAACCCTCTCATTTCAAAGTTCCAATCAAATTCCATATATCCTTTACACTATACCCTCTGGAATACCTTTGCCATAGAATAAACTTTTCTTCATTTGAAACCTTTTCTATTTACACTTTCCATCTTTAACCAGTTGCAGAAACCTATATTTCCACTGATGTGATAGTCTCCCTGGCCACATTTTTCAGGATTGACAGTACCTTCTCTCATTTCTCTCAGGTCACTTTCTGAATTGGAAATGGAATACTCCTTGCTTCCAATTACCACCTCATGGTTCTCATCAAACCTTCATTACTCAGCAAAATCCTTTGAGGTCCATGCTATTCCTATCTACCATTCAATCAAAATCCTAGTAAGTATTGTCTACATACTTCCAGGTCATATCCATTCTTTTCTCAATGAGTTAGGTACTCCTCTCACAATTTTTTGCTAGTTCCCAACTCTTGCCCTCCTATTTGGGAACATAAACATATTTCATACTCTTAATATTGCCAAAATTCACAAATAAGCCACCTCCATGTTCAACCATTTCAATACTCTCACATGTGACCAACAATCTATTAGCTTCCCACCACTTCTTTCTTCCCTTCCCAAACCAAGCCTAGTCACACTGGAACCTCCAATTCCTACAACTTTCAGTTCTCTCCCAAGCCATCTTCCTTGTAGTAGCTACTCTTCCTTCTCATCTCTATCTTGTCCTCTTCTTTAACTAGTTCAATTCTACACTAATTCACATGTGTATCATTTAACTAATATATCCCTAAACATCATATTTGGTAAAGCCATTGTTCTTTATATCAACTAAATCAGAACCTAGCAGAATTTCTCCTCAGGATAAGAAAACTACTTTTCATTTTTTTTTTTCATTTTCTTCACAAAATAATTTTAGCAGTTGGATTTTTTCTCACTTTCAGATATTTAGTTAAACTACAAAGGCTACCCAGTATCATAAAGAAAAATATTGATCAAGCAATTCTTGTAAATTATATTAGATATTATTCCAGAAATTACTTCTAAATAAATTTTAAATATGTTTTTCTAATTTTTATTTGTTTACTAAATAAAACTTTATAAATTAAATATATAAGCATATAGATACAAATATACAGATAATATTATTATGACTGGTTTTAGTACTCAATAGGTCTTATCTTTCTGAAATGCAATTTATAATTCCACTGGATTCCATCCAGCTGTCGGAACCAACCTTTCTTGGTGAAGGGCTAGCATTTAATTCTATTTCTTCCTCCCATTTTCTATTTACTTCCTGCCTTTTATAAAAACAAAAAGAAAAAAAGAAAAAAGAAAAAGAAACAAAGGACACCTTCTGTACTTTTGACTCCCATACATCTGTTGGCCAATTAGCACTTTGCTTAGAATTTGCTAATTGGTGTTTCAACTGGAGAAAAATGTTCCAATATCTGCATGGTTGTACCCTATTTACTTCCTAGAAGACAAAACCTGAAGACTCTCCTTGAAACTCATCCATTTCATTTTGAATGGAAAAAAATCACATTGTTCTCCAAATGAAATTATTTGAAATATTCATAATTACACTTGCCATTATAATAAGGGGGTAATACAATGCTGAGTGGCCATAGTCTAGGGAGAATTTCCCATCTCACCCAAGCTCTAGAATATGATAGAGAAATGGATGCTGGGGTAGATATGCGATAAAATGCTAAAGGATATTTCAAAGTAATGACTAAGATTTTATCATTAGTTGCCATATTTGTTTTGGTTTCATTCAATTTTATTTTATTATAGCTAACAATTCTTCTGAAGAACTTTATTTCTTTTAATTATTCCTTATCAATCAGTCAGAACATTCTATCCAATTATATTGAAGCAATTATTCTTATTACTTTGTCTTTTTGAATGTACAATTTATACCACGGAATATATATATATATATATACATATATATGTGTGTGTGTGTGTGTGTGTGTGTGTGATTTCTTTCTTTCCCCTCCAGTATTATATATTCTATGCTAGACTTGAAGTCAAAAAAAAACCCTTGATTTCAAATTCTGTCTCTAATACTTATTTATTTAATGACCTTGGTTGCTATTTAATCTAATTGAGTCTCAGGCAATTATTTAAGACTACATGGAAAAGATAGTAGAAATACAACAATAAAATTATAGGTCTTTAATTCATTGATGATAATTTCTTTCACATAGTCAACACACATATAGGTACTCTCTATCTCACACACACACACATATATATGTACATATATGCATATACACACACATACACACACACACACACACACATATATATATATATATATAATATGTGTGTGGCTTGAATCAACAAAATTAACACATAGTATTACATATATATTAAACAGAGCATGTGCTTTTTCAGAGTATGGAAAGGACAGTCCTTATTCTAAGAAATTTAAAGCATAATTTAGAGAATAAAAGAAGCCTAAATTTGGAAGAAACATGAGAAATAATCTAGTCAAATCTAAATCTAAATCACCTATCTCTTTTACAACATAATTTACTTTCATCTTTGTCAAAAATAAATTAATCACTGATTTCAGTAGTACCCCCTTTAAAAAAAAAACCTCCCTAACCTTGATTGACAATTCTTTATTCATCTTTTAATTTTGCAAATAGATCCTTATATTACCAACCACAAATTCATTAAATACACTTAAATAGGATTATAAAGTGCAGAAGTCTACTGTTACTTCATTTTCCCTATAGAGCTAAATCCCTTATGCTCCTTGAAATATATAACTTGATAGGGAAGGGGAAAATATTTTAAATAAGACTTAGAATTCTAGTAAGAAGGTGTATTTACTCTGTTTAAAAAAGAATATTCATAATTAACAATAGATTAATGGAGATTAATTTCAAAATTTCAATAATTAATTTCAATTTTTTCTTCTATTCCTTTGTATGACATTATGGACCTCTTATTGTTTCTAATTTATAACACAATTTTATTAGTACATAAACAAAAAGGAGAAGAATTTGTGTGTGCATGTGTATGTGTATGTGTGTATATGTGTGTGTAGATTACTAAAGTGACATATGAAGGGGTATTCTAGAATTTTGCTGTAATTCTTACTAAATTATTTGAATATTAGTTTTCTTCCTTAGAAATGTGATTATAATAGACATTAAAAATGCCTTTTCCAAGTTGTACAAAGTACTTTATAGATCTGTCTTTATACATCTTGACTGCTGTATCTGTTATCTCTTCATCTCTGTGTGTTTCTTCTCTGTCTCTATCTCTTTCTCTTCTTTGTTTCCATCTGTCTCTCTGTTTCCATCTCTGTTTCTGTCTATCTCTGTCTATCTGTTTATCTGTCTGTCTCCCTCCCTGGCATATTAAAGATCAAACAAAATTTTTCTCCTAAAACCTATCACAATCTGTACTCTTATAAAGTTTGTCTCACTGAGTTCAAAGGCAGTAAAGCATCAGCCTATAGTATGGAAAAATCTCATAAATATCAGAATTGCCAAATATTCCCTATCCAAAGAACTCAGCCCCTACACTAGAAATTTTCCCAAAATTAGTTTCCTCTTTCTTAATCTTAATTTGCATGACAAAAATCATTGTTGATGGTTATCTAATTCATTATCTACATCAAGCATGTATTAAAAAATAAACATTTTGACCAATTATAGAAACATTTGCAATGTTCATTCCTATAGGAATGTCATCTTTGTGTTCTGGTAAAGTGATATTGAGGAGGTTTCATTCTCAATGAATGTCACAGACACTGATAAAACCAATTATCAGCTCTGTTGTCTTGTTTTGCCATGCATCCTGTCTCTGAATACAACCTAGTGTCAAGTAAGTCAGAACCTAATGGAATTTTGGCTTGTGTCCTGTAACTTTTACACTAAAATATGAGAGATAATTCCTTCCACATGCCCAAGGGAACCCCTTTCAAACTGAGCTTTTCTGAACAATTTGGGCTTCCCACAGAATGTTTGCTAAGAGTCTAGCACAAAGATTATGTTTCCTTATAAAATCCTTTAAAGTCTCTGTATTTCCATTTTATATAGAGCATCAGTATTCGAGATCTTGACAACTTGGTGTTATATGAATATACACACACATACACACAATCATATGTGTGTTATGTACATAGTTATAAATATGTATACACATATAGGCACATACACATTCTTACATATTCATATGTGGGTGCCTATATACTGATCCAGTAATTTCATCTATTGATGAACTCCTAGTTGAAGAAACCATACAATTATTCTCACCAATACTTTCTGTACAATGTATTGTCTTAGAACATTTCCTAGAGTTCTGAGAAGTTAATTGATATATCCCAAGGTAATAAAACCAAAATTGTGATAGGTAGGACTAAAATCCAGGATTTGGATGTTGCTTTTGGCCTCATCTGGTTGCTTCTGGCTATTAGAAGTTCATAGTTTTTGTTTCCTTTTTGTTACCATTTATTGTATAGAATATCTGCATTTCCATAGACAAGCCAGGATTCTATTTTTTAATTTTTTTGTTTATTAAAAGCTTTTATTTACAGAACATATGAGTAATTTTTCTACATTGACCTTTACAAATTTTTTTTGTTTCTAATTTTTCCCCTCCTTTCCCCCACCCCCTCCCCTAGATGTCAGGTAGTCTAATACATGTTAAATATGTTAAAATATATGATAAATTCAATATATGTATACATAGCTATACAGTTATCTCACTGCCCAAGAAAAATCAGATCTAGAAAGAGAAAAAAAAACCTTAGAAGGAAAACAAAATGCAAGCAAACACTCATAGAAAGCATTAAAATGCTATGTTGTGGTCCACACTCAGTTTCCACAGGCCTGTCTCTGGATGTATATGACTTTCTATATTCCTGAACAATAGGAACTGGTTTGAATTACCTCATTGTTAAAGAGAACCATATCCATCAGAATTGATCACCTTATGGTCTTGTTGCTGTGTATAATGATCTCTTGGTTCTGCTCATTTCACTCAGCATCAGTCCATGCAAGTCTCTCCAGGCCTCTCTGAAATCATCTTGTTGGTCATTTCTTACAGAACAATAATATTCTACAACATTCATATACAATAATTTATTCAGCCATTCTCCAATTGATGGGCATCCATTCAGTTCCCAGTTTCTTGCCACTACAAAAAGGGCTGCCACAAACATTTTTCCACATGTGGGTCCCTTTCCCTCCTTTAAAATCTCTTTGGGATACAGGCCCAGTAAAAACTCTGCTGGGTCAAAGGGTATGCACAGTTTGATAATTTTTTGAGCATAGTTCCAAATTTCTCTCCAGAATGGTTGGATCTGTTCACAGTTCCACCAACAATGTATCAGTGTCTCAGTTTTTCCACATCCCCTCGAAAATCCATCATTTTCTTTTCCTGTCATCGTAGCCAATCTGACAGGTGTATAATGATATCCCAGAGTTGTCTTACTTTGCATTTCTCTGATCAATTGTGATTTGGAGCACTTTTTTATATGACTAGGAATAGTTTTAATTTCTTCATCTGAACATTGTCTACTCATATCTTTTTACCATTTATCAATTGGAGAATGGACAAGCCAGGATTCTAAAGTAGAATTTAGGAGCCAGGAAACTCTTTTTAAGTGCTATAGCAAACTGAAATAACCATAGAGAAGCTGAGGTTGCAATGGGTCTAAGTGAAGAATAAAAATAGAGTCTTCATCCAGTGAAGAAATTCCAGTAACCAAAGTTATCTTCTCACAAGTCACAGGGAAAAAAACAAAATAAAACAAAAACAAAAACAAGCTATTATTCTTTAAAATTACCTGAAGATTTTAAAATTTTAATAGGAGTTATTCATGAGAAAGCTTATAAATTCAGAAACTTAAAAGAAGACTATTTTATACCTAATTTGTTTTGGTATGAAAGGATATAGATATACATCTCTGCCTGTGCTAGAAAACATTAAAGACAAATTGAATACAAATAAATCTAAGACAAATAATTTATGTCTTTGATATATCAAAAGTATCTCTAATCTCACCAATGTGAGCCTGCTCTCCTTTGGTGTAAATCAAAACCTATCTGTGTCTTCTCATATCATTCTTGTCTATTTACCTCCAGAATTTTTCCACAGCAGATCTATACAATGTTTTAGAGATCTTCTCCTGAAGATCTCAGTATAATACGTAGGTTTTCACAAGTTATCCTTTGCTCTTATTATATGGTGAGCACACCTCCTTCATTTTACTACATAAATTTTTAACGAAATCTTTTATGCAGGTTGCAGCCTACACAAACCCTAATTTTCTCCTTTTGGGGGTGGGATATAGAAGGAACTTGTAATTTTGATTCTCTAGAGATAAGGATGTTCCATTAATCAGAATTATAGAATATAAAAAGGGACGTTACATATTTGTATGGCTCTAGGAGCATTTTAGGGTGATTGAAGATACAACATAATCTCCTAAATTTAATCTACTCCATTCTCTTTGTCCTTTTCAGTCAGAGATCTATGGCAAACAACATGAATAGTGATTGTCGATGTTATAACAATAATTATGAGCTCACAGTAGACTTTTTATCCACTTTTACATAATAATATGGGGAATTTGCTTTTTTTCATTCTTTTTCTGCTTCCCATACTTACCTCCAAGTTGTTTATTAGGCTGATCTCCTTTGAATGACTTTGGATCACAGTGAACGAATCTTTTAGTGAATGGTCAAGGATTTCATGCCATTAGCAAAATACATATTGCCAAGACAACTGTCTGGAGAGATTTAAAATAGGCAATCATTCTTATAGTAGAACTTTGCAAACGAAATTCTCCATGATGCAACAGCTACCTTTAGATTTCATCTAAAGAACTTTCTCCTGATAATTATGGCACAATGGGCCATGCTTAGAGTTAATTGACCTATGTTCATACACTGCTAGTTATGGAATTGTAGGCAAATTATTTAGTGTCTTAATGCCATAAGTGACTTTCTAAGATTTTTATGTTCATGGAGTGTGGCAACAGGTCAAATAAGACAATAGATAATATTTGTAAAGTGCTTATCATAGTATCTAGGAGCTAATAGATTCCATATAAATGCTAGCTATGGTTCTTAATTATTATTTCTATGCAGAACACTATACTTAATGTTTATTGTCTTCGTACAGAATTTTAAGTCCACAGAATAGTTGACATAATCTAAAGAATTTATTGAATAAAGTCATGACCAAGGTGTAGTCTAGGAAGACGTCCAAGCTTGAACACCTAGTAGTTAGAAGTATTACAGAACTTCATTGAAAAAACTGTCATAAATTGAGGATTAATCATAATCAATATGAATTTATATGAATTAACCATCCTTAGAAATAAAAAAAAAGAAATGACACAAGGAATACTCATTGTGATATTGGGATTTTGAACTAAAGCTTATGTCTATCCCATCATAGAATTGTCATGGATCTTCTTTGTTTTAAACGCTTTCCATTCTCTCCCTTCACCTTTTTTGTTTGTGTTTTGCAGTTAATGAGCTTTTAAGCAAAAAGTCATAGTGTCAGATTTTTAGAATATTTGATGGTGAGATTTTCCCAGGTACATATAGGAGATTAAGGGCACAGATTTCCAGGGTGGTTTTTAAGTCTAATGAAATAGAGGTGGTTTAAATTTACCCAAGTTTACCCAAAGATTTAGATTATATGAATTAATGACTAAAATGGCTACATTAATCCTATATTAATGATTTAAAAATTATTTAAATGAATAGCCCTTCTAACAATTTTGACTGATTTAACTACATTTCTTGGGCATTCTTTTAAGTGCTACAATTCTACTCAAAGAGCACACACACAAAAGGAAGTGATAAATAAATGTTAATCTTCATATTTGCATGAATTTGCATAAGGAACTCTTACTCTAATGATATTAACTACAATAAAGAGAATACATTAACAATTTGTTTTTATCATTCATATTCAATATCTTGATATATTACACAGGAAATAAATGTTTTTGGGGAAATCAAATTATTTTTATCACATTTAAATAAGAGAGATATACAAGGGAAAGTTAGATTAAAAAAGACAGGAAATTATGGATATAGGATACTGATATATAATATATTATAATCAATAATATATATTTCTATATTCTCTGTCTGTCTATTTCACTCTCTTTGTCTTTGTCTCTCTCTCTTTCTCTCTCTCTTCCTCTCTTCCTCTCCACCTTCTTATCTATCTATATTATCATGGGTTCCCAGAGTCCAGACTGTGAGGGCAAGATTGGCTCCAGTGAAAAGAATATGACACTGGGTATACTAAACGGAAGAATGACAGCTAGGGAAGTCACAAAACCAAGATACCAGACAGGATAGGTACAAATATTCAAAAATTCCTCACATATCCCAGAACATTTCTCACTTGAATGATATACACTCAGCATCAGTATTATTTTTTCAGGCTTTACACATGACAATGAAAATTATTTTTTAAACTATGAATCCAATAAATCCAATAAAGGACCTGAACTTCCAAAAAGTGAGCTATAAAGTTGTCTAGATCATCCTGAGCTTGTTATTGGTGATTGCCTGGCATAACTGAGATTATTTTTGTTGAGGCAATTGAAGTTAAGTGACTTGCCAAGAGTCACACAACTAGAAAGTGTTAAGTGTCTGAGGTCAGATTTGAACTATGGTCCTCCTAACTTCAGGGCTGGTGCTCTATCCACTGTACCATTTAGCTGCCTGATATGTTTTATAATCTAAGACAGTCTGATGCCCTAAAACAATCTTGATTCTTTTTCACCTGAGAAAATTTTACATAGCTCCAGGTATGTAGATATATAATGAAGCATACAAATCAAGCATTTACTTATAATAAATTATAATTTCACAATCCCTACATTCAGTTACAAGACCTCCAATGGAGTCATAAATCTCAGTTTAAGAAACTTTGACTTAGACAACCAAGTTCACCAATATTAATATGGTTCCTGCCCCCTTAATCTTGCAGCAAAATGGTAGTATTATCAGAATGGTAACAATAAATAAATGATTATTATATATCTAACTCTCTGTCCAAATCCCTAACCAATATCTAAAAAGGCACCAGTGTCCATATTATTGCTGCCTGCAGTTCAGGACTTTATAATGCAGTTACTATCTAGCATTTTGTGACCTATCCATGCTACCGTCTGTAGTATCATTGCTACAAAGGAATCACAGTCTGCCATATTACTTGAATTGCTACTTGTGGTGATTCTTAAACCTGTCTTTTACTGTTATTACTCCTGTTGTCACTTGTTATCCAAAATGTTACTGCCCATTATTAACTTACAGATATGTGATTGAATATTAAAATATACTTAAATATTCTCTGCACCTAAAATGGCAAAAAAAATTTAATATGTAAAGGTACAAATGGGCAAGGTTTCCTTTGACTTTCTCTGATCAAGCCTTATTCTGGGATCCAGTTCCAGCTAAACATAGAATGAAAATATCTTTCAAATCTGAGCAGTGCTCAGCTCAGTTAGTAGGAAGAAGGAAAGGAGGGAGCATTATATACTTTCCCCTGTAGGTCTAGCATTGTCTAAGTGCTTTGGACAAATATTATTTCATGTGATCTTCGCAACAACCCTGCAAGATAAGTGTTACTATTATCCCCATTTTACAATTGTGGAAACTGAGGTAAACAGGTTAAGTGACTCATACATGGCCATGCAGCTTATAAATATGTATGGCTGGATCTGAACTATGTCAAATCGTTCTGTTCCTACTGTTTTTTATCTACCATACCACCAATCTTCCAGAGAGCAGTCCTTTCATGTTTTTCTCTTCAGGTCCTTACCTGGTTTTCAGGTGAATCCACAAGGATAAAGGATAAATACTATAGGAACAACTGCACATTATAACAAACAAAGAAGAGGCTAAAATACAGATATTTTCAACCAATATCATGCTATTATCTTAAAGAACAAATTATTACAAGACTTTCTATTTTAGAAGGCAGACTAATCATAATAATTTTAGGTTGTCTTCTTTCTCAAATAAGTGATGGAGGAAATATGAATTGTAGTCATTCAATAAAACCTTTCTTGTTAAGAGAAGTGTAACACTGATCTGAGCATACTTTAGAGAAAAGTACATTGGATCTTAAGCCCAGTGTGATCTGGGTTCAAATCCCAGCACAGATTCTCTGGATTTTAGTTGTCTGTTCAACTCTATAGGCCTTAATTGCCTCATCTGTATTTATAAAATGAGGGTCTTACAATAGATCAGACATTCTTAATTGTGGGTTTGTGTGTGTGTGTGTGTGTGTGTGTGTGTTATGAATTTCTGAACTCCTTTAGACTTTTGGGTAAGCATTTTATGCATTCTTTCTTAATATATATATATTTTGCTGAGGCAATTGGGATTAAGTGACTTGCCCAGAATCACACAACTAGTAAATGTTAAGTGTCTGAGTCTAAATTTGAACTCAATTCCTCCTGATTTCAGGCTGGGTTTTCTACCACTATGCCACCTAAATGCCCTGAAAAAAAAAGATTTTTAAATGAATAAAATAAAATATATAGAATTACAAAGGATATTAATTATATTGAAATAGTTATTTTAAATGGTTTATAGACCTCTGGCTCTACATTAAGAATACTTGCACTGAATATTCTCTGAGGTGCTTTCCAATCCTAAATTTTAGGATTCATATATGAGTTTTAAAAGTTCCTTTCCTGGAATGTAAGAAGACTTAATCAGTTGTGTACTAGCTTCATGTCCTCCCTAAGAAACATTGTATAACATTCTATAAATACCAGTCTTCACTAAATATTTAACTAAAAACTCACACCATTCAAAGTTAAAAGAAAATCTCCCAATTCTGGGGGGGGGGGGGGGGAGAAGGGAGAGGGAAGAACTTTGAGCCAAGAATAAAAAGCTATTGATATTAAAAGGAATACTTTGACTTTTTCCTTTGAGAAAAAAAAAACAAACAAAAACAAATAGCCTTTGGGAATTTGAAATTCACAGTTCTCCCAGGCATTCTGGGAAAGCTACAAAATCTGCAGTGTCAGTTATTTTCTAATGATAATTTGCCTTGATCAAGCTAATTAGTTATTCTTTGTCTGGGGCTAAACTGTCTACATAAACAGTTAATTCCACAGAAATTATTTAGACATGCAGTTTCTTTTCTACTGCTTTGGTACATTTTGGTAATTAGCAAAACCGTAGCCTGAGCAAATATCCCCACAAGTGTATAGTTTGGTGATCATGCATTTTAATTATTTCCCAGATTATAACATATTTGTTAATTTTTTTTAAATTAACAATAACAAAACACAACTCTTCTAGCTATATAAATAGCAGCCTTTCTTAGGTATAGACATGCTACATTGATTATGTATTCATTACTGGTTTGAGTAGAGATGCACTACATGTGTGCTATATTCAAACCTGGAAAATCAAATTATTTTATTGATGCAGAAAAAAAAGAATTCCAAACAGAGATGATTTGAAGTATTCTCTAAAAATCAGCATTGCTGACTTGCTACTTATTTTTCTCCTTTAACTACTTAAAACAGTAGTAAGTATATTAATATAACAACTCAGAAATCCCAATAGATTCATTCTTTAAAATTTTTCCCTAATCAATTTTTTTCTGCTTTGTTTATAGAAAGTGAAAACGAAGCACATATAAACAGCATTTCACAAAAGAACATTGTCTGCAATTACTAATCCTTGCACATTTACCTTTATATTTCTTAAAAATTATTTTTATTGATAATTTCTTTTTTATAGATCATTATGATTTCTTCCAATGTTCCTTCCCTCTCCTTTCCAGAAAGCCATCTAACATAAATTATATTTTTAGATGAAAAGAGGAAATCTAAAAGTCTAAAAATATGTGCAATGTACATTTGTGAACCTCTGAAAAGGAATTGGAAGGGGAACACCTTTTCATATCTTTTCCACAATCATGCTTTGTTTTTTTCTTGGTAATTTTGCAATATGTGTGTGTGTGTGTGTGTGTGTGTGTGTGTATGACCTGTGTGTATATGCAAGACCTTGAGGGTCTTCTTGTCCTAGATTCATTCATTCATTTATTTAGATTTTTTTTTGTAGATTAGATAAAAGAGGAGATTCTTTACCTCAATTGCTACTTAGCCTTAATCATTGAAGGGGTGCAGACTCAGGCAAACTAGGACCAGTTGAAGACCTTAAGGCCAAAGTTTCTCATTTCATACAGGCCCATCTCCAGTTGTCTTGATCTACATCTTGCTGCTGGACCCAGATGACTCTGGAAGGGTAAGTGAGGCAGGTGACCTTACAAAGCCCTCCCTCATTCAAATCCAATTCACTTTTGCATCATGGCATCACCTCCCTAATTTCATGATCCTCTTCAAGAACAAAGGACAAATAATAATTTGCAAATTGTTGTAGGGAATATTAATGTTATTTTCTTGATTCTACTTACTTCACTCTGCATTCCTTCATATAAAGCTTTCAATTTTTTTCTGTATTCATCACATTTGTCTTTTCTTACAAAACAGCAATATAACTTCCCATTATTATACTACAATTTATTTAATTATTCCCTAATTGATTGACATCTACTTTGTTTCCAATTCTTTGATATTTCTAAAAGTACAGCTATAACTATTTGGTTGGAGGTATACTAATGTTAACACTCTCTTAGTTAAAATTTTATTTGGGAGTTAATTAAGATATTCTGATCATTGAACATTGAACAAAAGGGAACTGCACAACAATGATAAGCAGTAAGTATATAGTGGGACTTGTCTTCAGCTTGGTAGATGTAGTCTCCCTTACCTCTTCATGGAAATGTTTTTATCAGCAAATTATCAGAGTATATTAACTTACGTGGTCTTAAGCATTTGCCAAATCTGATAAGCTTAGACAAAACATAGCTAGGGCTTTTTAAACCATTAGATGAATGAAAGATGCCAGAAAAACCGCAGTTCTAACTTATACTACTCATTAGTGGTAAGGTCATAAGATTCTTCTACATAAACTCAACATTTAAAAATAAGCTTTTCATTCCTCCCTGAATGGACTAGTTCATAAGCAATACTAAGAGGAAAAAGAGGAAAGGGAAAAACCAAAAGTAAATTAAAACAAAACTGTTAGAGGAGAGCCAAAGTCAGAAATCCTGGGTCTTTCTACCCAGATTCAAAATGACCAAATGCAAAGTCTTTTACTAGACAGTCCACCTAATATGAGCAGTACAATGGTTAAAAGAGAGAGAAGGTAGAAGGCAGGAATGGAAAATAGATGAGAAGAACAAAAACAAAACAAAAGAAAAATGTGGAGATGAGTAAAACCAAAAATTTGGGGCTTTCTACCTTCAGAGGGACCAAGCCTCAAATGTTAGGTCTCACAGCATTGTCAATGTAATGGGTGATCCCAAATCTTTGCAATTCACCATTTGATCACTTAAGGCAAGTTTGTAATTAGAACCAGAGCAGCACCAGGAACATCAAAGTCACAAAGCAGATGATAACATTGCCTATATAGTTGTGGCAGATTTTTCTTCTGATGTGAGATGAGAAAGATAATCAGAAGTAACTCTGGAAACATCAGGGCTACAACATCGACATTTCTGGTATACAATTCTTCATGTAGTAGTGTCATCTTTTGTAAAGTGGCTAAGAGATTATAAGTTTCTTTCATGTATCAAGATTCTCCCTTACTGCCACCACTCAGTATTCTCTGTCCTTCTTACACAAAAGTCTTCCCTCTTAATCAGATCCTAGCAGGGAAATGATAACAATTTTTTTCTTTCTTTAGCAACCACTCCATGAGTCTAATGAGTTTAGTCTTCATCTAAGGATTCAGTATTGCCCCCAAGTAGGTAACAGGATGTTTTTCTTCTATGTATATATACAAGTACCACAATTGCAAAAAGATAATTTTATCTTCCCCGTGTCCTAAGAAAGTAGATATATTCTAACAGTTCTACTCCACAACCCCCCAAATCCTTCTCTGGGAAAAAGTCATCCAAATTGTACTCAGAGAAGAGACTTGCTAATTAAGAGGAATCAGAGTTATTTCTCCAGAGCATACCAGTTCTCCTTAAGGAGCAGTAATCTTAAGGTAGGGAGATTCTGTGCAGGAAGAATTATAATGAAGGTCTGTAGAAGGTCAGTTAGAATAATACCTAAAAGCCATCCATCTTCATGTGACAGACAGGTCTTTCTGAACTCCAAATCAAGAAAGTTCTAAACTAGAGAGCCCTTTTCCTCCCTGGGATAATGCTGATTTGTTAAGGACATGACATTTGGAAGGCATGGCACACAACCATGATAGTCATGGACATGGAAGTGAAACTGTTGTTTCAAAAGTTCATAAAATTTTCACTAATGATTGTCACCTGAAAATGGTATGGAAAATTAAAAAACCCTCAGATGTCATGCAGGCAGTTGCCACTATTTACCTCTTTGAAAAGAGATCAATAATAAGAAATTATGTTTCAGAGGGAATATAAAATACAAGATATGCTTTGTGAGAGATCTGATGGCTGCAATTACTGGCACCAAAATATCAATCTAAATAGGTGTCAGTTTCAATAATGCAAAAATTCTTGCTTTAAGATGTGCAAGAGAAATTAATTAGCCAATTGGGGGAAGATTAGAAATCATACAGAATCTTTGAATATTGATCTTTCAGAAATGGGGACTCTACTTGACATGATAGTTGAACAGAAATACCTGTCTCATTCTTCATTCAAGGGAGTCTCTGGATCCACCACAACATGGAAGTATTAACTTCCCATGTTCTTATTGATGATGCCAAGATAGATAATTCTTGGTTGCATCTTGAGCTTCTTTGCTCTTCAGAATACATTAATCCATTCTGTCCTAGTTTCTGGTAAGTGCAAAATTGTCTTGTGATATTTTATTTTCCTTTCTTTTATATTTGAAAGTTGTTTTCCTGATCCCTCAAAGAATTTGTGATTTGTCATTGTAAATATGTGATATTTATTCAATTTTGTCTTGGAACATATAGCATAGAATTTTTTTCTGAGGGAAATCTATGAACTATTTTTTTTCAATTCACAAATAAACCTTTAGTGATTGATTAAAAAGAAAAAATGCATGTTGAAATTCTTTATTTTATGATAATGTTATTGTCAGTTCCTCTATGAATTCTGATATTTCATTGTAACATTGAAATCAGACAAGTAGAATTCAATATCTAAAAAGATCTCTCAAACTTTCAAAACTTTGATTATGGTGCTGCAGTGTCTTTTCTCTTTTAGGGACTATTCTAAATTAGTAGTTTAGGAACTAGTTAATGAATGTTTTAACTTTGAAACTCATGAAATAATTTAATTACCTATTGATATGTATGGATTATATCAAGTCATATGATTAAAAAAATAAAGCCATTTCCCTCATTTTTTAAAAAAAGTACATTGCTTTAGGTGAAGTTCTAGGAACCTTCAGATTCTTTAGAAACTTAATTTCAGAAAGCCAGCTTAGTTAGAGATAATGTGAATATGACATTCAAAAGACTGACTTTCAAATACAAATGTGTCAAGACCAACCTAAACACACTACATTTGACAAACACAGCTTGCTCTGAAGAGATGAACCATTTAGAAATAATTTGGGTTTTGTAGAACTCCCTCATCTGTTTCACACACACACACACACACCCACACCCACACCCACACACACATATGAACAATTGTTTGATGGCCAAAAAATTAATAAATTAATTGATCCTACCTTAAAATCCATGGAAAACATCTAGAGGCAAAATCATAAAATGTGCAAATAGTCATTGAAACATATTTTTCTTCTGGTGCTAATTGTCTTGTTCTGTTTTAAGCTATGTCACATAACAAATAGATGTTAGTTGTTTGGTGGTAATTGATTCAATGAAGGTATCAAAGAGACTGGCAATTTCCGTCACTATTGAACTTTATTAAATTTCCCAACTTTGAAAATTTTATCAAACAATAATGAGAGGGTGGAGTTTAACCAGTTGTAATGTTGCTTCAATCAATCTCTTTCAATAATACCAATTAAAATCTATATTAATATGAAGTTGGTAGGAACAGTAGAATTTGTGCACCTAGTTTCAAAAATCTTTCCCTCCTTGAGAAGGACTATGTGTGGAAATATTTGAACTTTAGAAAACCAGGTGTCTGAATTAAATATACAAATTGATGCAAAACAGTTGGAGAGAATATTGTATCTTGCTGAGGTGATATCTTTTAAAGAAAAGCTTTAAAGGATAGAATCTTAAAGTAATACATTCAATGAACAGATACACAGAGATACTGGCATGTTTTTATTTATTTATTTGTTTTTTGAGGATTTTACATTTTACTTTTTTCTTTAAAAAAATTTTTTATTAAAGCTTTTTATTTGCATAACATGTATGGGTAGTTCCTCAACATTGATCCTTACAAAGCTTTCCATTACAAATTTCCCCCCCTAGTTCCCTCCCCTCCCCTAGATGGCAGGAAGTCCACTACATGTTAATTATATTAAAATACTTGACAAGTCAAATATATGTATACATATTTCCTTACATATCTTGCTGTGCAAGAACAATCGTATCTACATGAACAAAAAATATCTGAGAAAGGAAACCCAATGCAAAGAAACATCGATAGAGATCATGGAAATGATATGTTGTGGTCCACATTTCATATACCTCTCTCTGGATGCATATGGCTTTCTTCACTGAACAAGTGGAACTGGTTTGAAACATTTCATTGTTGAAGAGAGCCATGTCCATCAGAATTGATCATCATATAATATTGTTGTTGCCATGTATAATGATCTCCTGGTTCCTGGAATGTTTTTGTTGTGATTTTTGAAAAAAAAAA
>JAJPUD010020891.1:11837-23917 GCA_023553655.1 Myrmecobius fasciatus | reverse complement strand
CTAATAGTTTTTTAGGTGATTCTCTAGGGTTCTCTAAGTAGACCATCACATCATCTGCAAAGAGTGATAATTTGGTTTCCTCATGACCTACTCTAATTCCTTTAATCTCTTTTTCTTATCTTATTGCCACAAATTTTGGTATGTTGTCACATTATTGTCATTCTCTTGAATGAAATTAGTAATTGTGTCTGTAATTTGCTGTTTCACCCATTCATTCTTTAGGATAAAATTATTTAGTTTCCAATTGCTTTTTGGTCTATTTTCTCCTGGCCTTATATTGCATGTGATTTTTATTCCGTCATGGTCTGAAAAAAATGCATTTATTATTTCTGCCTTCCTGCATTTGATTTTGAGGTTTTTGTGTCCTAACACATGGACAATTTTTGTATAAGTTCCATGGAGTGCTGAGAAAAAAGTAAACTCCTTTCTGTCTCCATTTAATTTCCTCCAAAGATCTATCATACCTAACTCTTCTAACATTTTGTTTACCTCCTTAACTTGGTTTTTATTTATTTTGTGGTTTGATTTATCAAGTTCTGAGAGAGGGAGGTTGAGATCCCCCACTATTATAGTTTTGCTGTCTATTTCTTCTTGCATCTCTCTGAACCTTTCCTCTAGGAATTTCCATGCTATACCACTTGGTGCATATATGTTTAGTATTGATATTGCTTCATCATCTATGGTACCTTTTAGGAAGATATAATTTCATTCTTTGCTTTTACTTGGTCTGAGATCAGGATTGCTACCCCTGCTTTTTTTTTTTTTTTTTTTTTGGTCACCTGAAGCATAATAGATTCTGCTCCAACCTTTTACCTTCACCCTGTATGTATCTCTATGTTTTAGATGTGTTTCTTGTATACAACATATTGTTGGATTCTGTTTTTTAATCCAATCTGCTATCTGCTTCCACTTTAAGGGAGAGTTCATTCCATTCACATTCACAGTTAAAATAACTAATTCTGTATTTCCTGCCATTTTATTTACCCTAGCTTAGGCTGTTCTTTTTCTTATTCCCTTCCCCTCCTCCCTACTATTTTGCTTTTGATAACCACTTCCCTCAACAATCCTTCCCCTTTAGAACCCCACCCACCCCTTTTTTTCCCCCTTTCCCTCCTGTTTCCTTATAAGTATGTCTATTATTCCCTCTGAGCCAAATCTGATGAGATGGACATTAACCCAATTCTCATTCCCCTCCCTTTTTTCCCCTCAATCATTATAGGTTTTCTTTGCCTCTACATGTGAAGTACTTTACCTTATTTTACCTCCTTTTCCTCTTCTTCCAGTGTTATCCCTTTTCTACCTCTAATTTCTTTTTCAGTTTATCATATCATAATAATCATAAAATCACAATAATCATATCATAATAATCATAAAATCACAGTAATCATATCATAATCATTATGTAATAATAGATTCATAAAATCAACCCTCATTCTATAAGTATCTATAATATAAATATAGTTCTCAAGAGTTTTTTTTTTTTCTTGTTACCTTTTTATGTTTCTCTTGTGTTCTGTGTTTGTAGATCAAATTTTTGTTCAGTTCTGGTCTTTTCAGTAGAAATAGGTGAAATTCTCCCATATCATTGAATGACCATCTTCTTCCCTGGAAGATAATGCTCATTCTAGCTGGGTAATTTATTCTTGGCTGTAATCCAAATTCCTTTGCCCTTCGGAATATCTGATTCCAGGCCCTTTGATCCTTTAAAGGAGAAACTGCTGGGTCCTGTGTGATCCTAATTGTGGCTCCCCAATATTTAAATTGTTTCTTCCTGGCTTCTCGTAATATCTTTTCCTTGGTATGATAGTTCTGGAATTTAGCCACGATATTTCTGGGGGACTTAATTTTTGGGTTTCTTAGGAGGTGATTGGTGGATTGTTTCAAGGAGTATTTTGCCTTCTCAGTCTAAGATATCAGGGCAGTTTTCTTTTATGATTTCCTGGAAGATAGTGTCTAGGTTCTTTTTTTCATCATGGCTTTGAGGAAGCCCTATAATCCTTAGATTGTCTCTCCTAGATCTATTTTCCAGGTCAGTTGTTTTTCCTAGGAGATATTTCATGTTTTACTCTATCTTTTCATTTTTTTTTGTTTTTGTTTGACTGATTCTTGAAGTCTTGATGAGTCATTCATTTCCAATTGTTCGATTCTAATTTTTAATGTCTTATTTTCTTCAGTTACTGTTTTTAGTTCCTTTTGCAATTGAGTAATTACATTTTTTGTTCACTGCATTCTTTTTCCATTTTTTCTATTTTATTTTGCAGTGAACTCATTTTGTTTCCTCATGTTCCTTCTAACTCTCTTTTAAGATCCTTTATGTAATCTTCAAAGAAAGCCTTGTGACATGGAGTCCAGCTTGTGTCTCTCTTTCGGGCTTTTTCTGGAGTTGCCTTACCTTTAGTGGCCTCAGGATTTGAGGTCTGTTCTTCCTTCTCTCCATAAAAGTTGTCTATGGTGAGAGCTCTTTTTGGTTTTTTATTCACTTTTTTAAAGGTATGAGGTCTGTTTAAGGCAAAGGTGGGACAGCTGCTTTAATCTGCCCTGGGGCAGTTCTGCTAATTGAGTTATTTCAGGAACTGGGCAGTTTTGCTGACTGAATTATGTCAGGTGCTGGGCAGTTCTGCTTTAGTTCACCCTGGGGCAGTTCTGCTGTTTGAATTATTTCAGGTACTGGGCAGTTCTGCTGATTGAATTATTTCAGGTGCTGATCAGTCCTACTGATTGATCGCCCTAGGGTGCTGTGTAATGGCAACTAGGTCCGATGCTCATCAGGGGTTCAGTGGTTCAAAATCTGCCTTCCACAAAAGGCAGACCCTCCAAACCACCTGCCCATGATCAGGACAGATTGGCCCAAGAGGCCCCCAGAAGACTCTCAGGTATGTGAAAAACACAACACTCCCACTCCTGTTTCGACTCTTGTTCCAACTCCTGTTCCAGCTCCCTGCTCCAGCTCCCTGCCCTGGTCTCCCTGTGCTGCAGTCTGGGTTCAGCAGACCACCCCCCTGCCCAATTAAGACAGACCTGTTTTGAAGTTCTTCCAGAGTATCTTCTTCTACAATTGGGTTGTCCTCCAGATATTGTGGATTTTTTTTTGCTTCAAAATCAGTCTAGAGTCTTCATATGTTGTTGGTTTGAACGAAGGTAAGAGGAGGTTATAGAGACTCCTGTCTGATCTCCACTATCTTGGCTCCACCCCCAGAAGTCCTGAAAGACACATTCTTTCAATAACTCCTACACAATAGAAAAAATATTGATGGCCAAAGGGAACTAACAATGTAATATCATTTATTTTTAAGAGAGAACAAAAGGCTAATTTTTACCTGAATTATAAATTGAATAGAAAGTATGAAACATCATTTAATAACATTAAATTTCATACTCTAGTAACTAAAGTGAACATTATGCAAAGAACCACCTTTTTCAGACATTTCTCAGTTGATGGACAGTATATATTTTATTTCTACTCCTGTGCTACAACAACCATGAAATAAATGGTACAAAAGTATGCTTGTACTTGTAAATCCTCTCTCTTTTTCTTTGACCTCCTTGGGATTTATGTCTAATAGTAATTCCACTGAACCAATGCTATGTACAATTTTATAACTTTTTGAATAGCACCCTGAATTGTTTTTAAAGAATGCCTGAACCAATTCACTGTTCCTCTAAATGGGTTAATAAACCTCTTCTCTAATGTTTCTCTCAGTTATATTCTTAAAAATATTAAGATTTTCAAAACAGGAAAATTGCAAATTCTTGGAGAGGTTGTGAAAGTACATTCTCAGAAGTTGCTAATGCTTTTAATATTGTTCTGGATATTAGAGATATTTGTTTTCAGAGGCAATGTTGTTTAATGGTCTCAAGTTAACTTGAATTAAAATCTCATCATATATTCTAAGTATGCACTCCTGGCAAATAATTTAACCTTTTAACACTTTAAGCAACTTTATAGGTCTCTAAGTTGCAAGAAATGGGCTGGAATGTATTTATATAGGGCATTTTCTACCCAGAAATTCACTATAAAAAAGAAAACGTAGTTTAACTGCCTAACTGGTATTTGTTATGAGAGGTTTCTCTATTTGATAGAAAGAAGGGGAAAGTAGGTAAATGGGTAATGATAGATATAGAAAAAGGAGCAGTAATAAAAAATGAAACATCTAAAGGTTGAATAGAATAAAACTAAAAAAAAACTGAATAAGAGCACAGAGAAACATTGTTACTATCTTACTAATGTTTATACATATATATATATAAATGCATACAAACATACATACATATGTGTATATATTTGTAACTTAGAAAAGAAGTTCAATTTTTAGACAGTTTTCTTGGTCTTCAAATGTTGAAGAGTTTGCTAAATGATTATTAAGTTCAATAAAATACAAAATTAAAAAAAATAAAGAAAATAAATGATGACACTTTTACAGAGGTGATGCTACTTACATGTTTTTTATTTATTTTTTCTCATATTTGGGACGACCTTATTCTTTGCCATTTCCTCTTGCAAAAAAAGCTCATATAAGTGGTGCTATATAGTAGTCAGTACTCGACTACTGAATCAGCAAGAATTAGGTTTGAACAATATGTGGCTTTGGGACAGAAAATAAAATAAAAAAAATAAACGATGAAGATGAAAAGATTGATTTGAAGAAAAGGAAACCAGAGAGCCTGAGATAGAAATAGCAAGAGAGACACAGGTACACACACACACACACACACACACACACACACACACACAGATAGAAGACAAATAGAGAGAGAGACAGACTCAGAGACAGAAAGAGTCAGACAATATTTAATCAGCAGCATAGGAGATAAAGGGGAAAAAGTTCAACAGCTAACCTATTTTTGTCTCACAAACTTGTTCAGTGGGACTTCAGGATGTTTTCACTTCTTAACACTGCCCTTTGAAACTGAGTTGAGCAAATTAACCATTATTCATAGCACTTTTATTTGCTTTTCACCTGGAGCTTTAGAGTCTCTGCTTTGAGTAAGATTGCTGCAGCAGTAGCAGCAGCAAATCAGAAAAGAAATAAATGACTCCAATAGTGAAAAAACTAGAATGATTCTACTCAGTTCAATCACCAGAAAATTAAATGAAGAATGTTTATTAAATAATATTTATATTTCTTGTTTTTTAGTTTATAATTCCAACAAATAGCCTGTTATATGTCTTTTTTTTTCTTTTTTGTTGCTGAGGCAATTGGGTTTAAGTGACTTGCCTAGGATCACACAGCTAGGAAGTGTTAAGTGTCTGAACACAAGCCCTCCTGACTTCAGAGCTGGTGCTCTATCCACTGCGTTACTTAGCTGCCCCTTATATGTCTGTTTTTAAATCAGTTCATTGCTTTTTGTATCTCTGTAATTCATGATTGAATTTTCCTCTCTGTTGTTTAATGGTACTTAATAGAATGCCTCTGTACCCAGTCAGAGATCACTTTTGTGAAAAAAATATAAGCAATGGAAAATGACCTGCTTTGGAAAGCACTGAGACTTTTATTTTTTGCTGTGTATTTCTATGCTTGGGAGGTGAGCTTTCTTTTCTTTTTTCTGTTTCCAAGAGTGTATTTGCTCAACCCTTTCCCCTCTGAGTTATACAAGATATAATTCCAAGGTGACTTTTTTCTTCTTAATCATCTGATTTCCCCCCGTAATGGTTCTATTACACTGCACATTTGTAGCAAAGATCAAATCTGTACAGACTTCTTTTTGAGCAGTCCACCTGATACTTTGTTCTAATTCTAAGGGACTATAATTGTTTTAAAGCTCAGAATTTCATTGAATTTCCATGAATCAAGACACTGCAAACTCATTATTGGTTTCTGTAGGGAAAGATGAGAGTAGGGATAAATGAAATCCAAGGATAATCCCTAAACCTCATTTTCATGATTACTTTCACTTCCCTCCTCCAATAAAGCTGCTACCCAAGATCCTAAGTCAGGGAAACCTTGATTGACTGGAGCCTCACTTTCTCTCTCTGCCCTTCCTTACCTGGATTGAAAAGGTTTCAGAACAGAATGAGCAAAAAGTGGCTGATTAGAGCATAGAAGGGGAAGCAAGGAGCCTGGATAATCCATAAAATGTATCATCAGCTGCTGTATAATGGTGAATTGATTATACATATAAGCCCTACCAAGGCTATCAAATCGCATCATTATCATCATCAAGCATTTATTGAATGCCTAATTCAGTATGTTCAGGAGGATATCCTAGGCACTGAGGAGAAAAACAAGTACAGATAAAATCTCAGCTGTCAACAGCCTTATGCACTAGTGGAGACAGAAGTTACAGACACACACACACACACACACACACACACACACACACACACAACTAACAATACAAGGCAGTGAATGCTAAGGCCAAATGAATGGTACAGACAGTAAATGGTACAGAGGAGGGAGTTGAAAACAATCATTAAAATGAGGTTGAGGGATTATCCATGTATTTAATTTATCCCTGCTTTCCCCCTCTGCCTACAGGCATGAATAAATGAGTTACTATTTTGACTTATGGAAATTCAAGGAAATTCTGAACATTAAGACAAGTCTATCTGTCTCTAATAATTTCTGAGTGGAAAGTGTTGAATTTCAAGAGAGAGAGGCTTCTTTGAAATTCCAGCTCTGTCATTCCTCTAAGGAATCTTAAGCAATCACTTAATGTCTTTGGGTCTCAGTTTCCTAAGAATTTATTTCCAAAGGCTGTTTGGTGTGAAGCTGCAAAAGCAAAGATGTCCAGAGTTTTGATGATGAAGCATCTCCTGGCAGAGATGTAATGGACCCTAAGGGCAAAGAAAAATGTACAAATTGTATACACACACACACACACAAACACACACACACACACACATATATATATATATACATACATATATACACATAATACATATTATATAGATATATAGATATATACCCATATACATACATACATTCATATGACATGGCCAATGTGAGGATTTGTTTCACTTGACTACACATTTGTTATGAAAGTTTTTATTTTTTCTTTCTTCAATAGGAGGGAAAAGAATTGTTTATAACCAAAAATATTTAAAATAACATCCCCAATCTTTCAAAAAAGGAAAAAAAAGCATGAATAAAATGAAATAAAAATATGCATATGCAAATATGCATATCTATTTATATATATTTATATAAAACACCTAGATTTAAGTGAGATTTCATATATGTACAGTACAAGTAATATGTATAAATAGATATTATATTTACATGAATAAATTCCAAATATAGATATGTATGCATATATACATATTTTAAATTTTATTTGATGGGTTGGTGTGGGAAAGAAATCTAGAAATATAAAAATTCAAGGCATAAGTAAAACATATATACTAATCTATTTGACTTTATAATCAAATAGTGTATATATATATATATATATATATATGTATATTTCATATATAAAAGCTTTTTCTATAGGCTTCTCTTTTTACCTCATAATCATTTATGGATTGATTCTCCCTATTCCCAATCTGCTACCACTCAGAGTTCTTTGGTAAAGAAAATTAATGAATAAGCCCAATACAATAATTATATCAGATAGTCCATGGTTCCCTAATTTTCCAAGGAAAAGGAAAGAACTATGTATATCTACTGAATATCCAATGGTTGTTCTTTACATTTATAGAATGATCAGCTTTATTTTAGTATTTATATCCTTTTCATTTCTGTGGTTATCCTGTGTATATGTGTATCTACCTGAATGTCTATCTAGCTGTCTATTTTATTTTGTTTTATTTTATTCTTCTCAATGAACTACCAGGATAAAAGTACCACCTTGTCAGGAGAATCATGTCAGAGCAAGAGTTCACTATAAAGATTTGTGAGTGAACCTGATGGAGCTGTCTCCTCTCTGTCTCAAATCTTATTGATTTTGCCTTGTTTGGTATTTGATCCTACCCTATCCTGATTGTCTACACCCAGGAGAATTCATGCCTGTCTGACCTTAGATTCAGCCTAGTTCTATTATATTGTAATGTCATATAATAACCTGAATGGTCACTTAGAGAGTAAAAACAAGTATTCAAAATGTATGGAATTGACATTAAGTGCTATAGTACTCAAGAATGAGCGGGATTATAGTTACTGTTATGAGTTACTCTACTTTGTGAAATATGTACTTGGAATGAAGACAGAAGTGCCACTTCCTTTCTATTTTTTTCTGGGTGATTAAGTCAAGAGAGGAAACCTATCTTGTTTGGTGTCATCCCAAGTGGAAAGATCCAGATAATCTCAGAATGATAAGAAATAATTCAGAATACCAGTGATAGTCCCAAATGGACAAGCTAAAAGTTCTCTTTATTTTTTAGTGAGTTCTCTCAGTCAGAACTATCTAAAATGAATTCTGGAGAGGGTTAATTGATCGTGATTCAACAATGTAAGGCACAAACTGAATGTTTATCACTATTTCAGGAAACATGAGACTTAGAAAAAGCTATATTTGAAATGAAATAATCTGAATCCAAATGATATTAGAAGTCTGGGATCAGATCTATTATATATATATATATGTATATATATATATATATGTATATATATACATACATGTAGGCATATATTATATGCCCACTCACTCACATCACATATACACAGATATACATATTCATATATACATATTTTATGATATGTTTTATCTATCTATCATTTGTGATTTGAATGGTACAGGGAGTTCATCTATCAATACAGTTTCTCTGAAACTTGAACTTTTAGAAATTGCTGAGGAATGCTGAAATGTTAATTAACTCATGCAGAGTTAAGCAACCTGTATATGTCAGAGGAGGGCTTTGAAGCCAAGACTTGTTTGCCTTTTCTTTTTCTTTTAAAAAGTGTTTTTAGTTCCAAATTCTCTACATCTATTCACTCTTCCCTCTACTCAGTGAAAAGGTAATACCTATGATTTATGTCAAGTCATACAAAACATATTTCTGCATTAGCCATATTCTGAAAAAAGGAAGAACAAAAGTAAGGAAAAATGCTATAATCTGTACTGTGAATCCAACATTTTTCTATTTTGAGGTAAATCGTATTATACATCATGAATCCTTTGGAATTGTGTTGGACCATTGCATTAATCAGAATAGTCTTTCACAATAGATTAGCTTTACAATATTCCTATTACCCTGTATGGAGAAATCCTTTACATGACCACAAATGTAGAAAATAAATCAAAGTACTTGCTTTCTTCAGGGGGAAGAGTGCTAGAGGGATGCTGAGAAATTAGAACTCAAATTTTATAATAATAATTGTTAAAAGAAAGATTTGTTTTTATATGTTACTAGGAAATATCTAACAAAACAAGAAAATTTTGAAAAAATATTGAGTCTTTGTCATTTATCAAACCATACATTACTGTGATCATTTCCTTTTTTAATCTAGGTCTTCTTATCTCTAAAACAGATTGCCCTTTCCATGACACTACGTTGCTTTCCAAGCTGAAATTGAATAGATATTAATATAAAAGCCTAATTTTGGATTCAAAATTCAACTTAAAAATTCCTACTAATCAGATCGATCCAAAAGTGATATGGACATTGGAAATTGGAAATTGGGATTGTGGGAATGGAGTTTCCTCATTAGAAATCTTCTAGCAAAGGCAGGATGACTGCTAGTTTAGTATGTTATATAGTGGATATTTGTACAAGGACATACTGGATTTGAAGCACTCTAATATTCCTTCTATCTGTGATTCTGTGATTATAGGGATAATTTTTTAAACAAATTTCAAGGCACTGTGATAGATGCTGCATAGAATTAATAAGGATATTGTGCTCAAGGATCTTGAAATTTAAAAAAAAAGGCTGGGAAAAAGCACATATACCTAGAAACATGATAATTATAATGCTAGGCAATATCCCTTAAGAAATTTTAAGAAAACAGCAAAACCTTTCATCTGGTGGAGGGTTGTCATAGGAAAGAGAAGGAAACAAGCACATCTATAGCACTTACTGTGTGTCAAAAATTTAAAACCCTGAAAGATAGGTGCTATTATTATTCCCATTTTACAGTTGTAGAAACTGAAGGCAAGAGATGTTAAGTGACTTGTTGAGAATTACACAACTACTAAGTGAGGCTAGATTTAAACTTGTCTTCCCAATTCAAGGCTCAAGCACTATACCATCTGTCACAAGGATCAGATATTTAGAGCTAAAAGGTATATCATATGGAATTAAATTCCAGAGAAGTGTTGCTGAGGGTAATAAAACATCAGGATTGGAATCCAGATCATATGATTCCAGAGCCCATGATCTTTCCAAAGTGGAACTAAGTTGGACTTAATGATGAATGTAAGCTTTTTGGAATGGAGATAGTGGATTCAATGACTTGAAAAATTGACCTAGCAATGTAAGATGACAAGATAAAATTAAGATAGTGTGTACAGAATATGGAAGATATGGGCAAAAGTGTAGTATGAAGTAAGATTGGAAAGTTATGTTGGGTACAAATTATGAAGCTTTCTGAATATAAGGATTAGAAATTTATTTTTACTTCATAGTCAGTGAAGAATTGAAGTTTTTAAAGTAAATAATATAATTGCACATTAAGTGTATTATATGAATTTTTATATGAGAAGGATTCAAGGTGGGGAAAGTTAGAGCCAAAAGAACAGTTAGAATGCTAACAATATAGATAAAACAAATGAGGGCTTGAACTAAAGTAATTTCAGCAGAACTGAAAAGAAGATAACCTGATAATTGAATTGATAGGGCCTGACAGCAGATTTGATTTGTAGGGTGAGGGAGAGGGAAGAGTCAAAGATCACTAGAATTTTTGCCTTGGTTGTGACTGGATAAAGGATGGTGCTATTAAGAGTAGTAGAAAAAATTAGGAAAAAAGAGAGTTGGTTCAAGATGGGAGGATGGTATCAAGATAAAAATATTCACACAATTGACAATATAGGACTAAATCTTTCAGTTCTACAATAGAAAAAAGATGAGATGCATGTAGGTGATAGCAATGATCAAATCACAGGCTGGGCCATGCCTGACTACTAAGATCTCTCTTAGAATTCCATTGCCAGAAATCAGAGTAAGGAAGAAGTTAACAAAAAGAAAGTGACATCAAGTATCTCAAATGACATTAAAAAATAAGGGAAAGAAGGATGGAAAGAAGGAAGGAAGGAAGGAGGGAAGGAATAGAGGAGAAAGAAAGAGAAAGAAAATGAGAGAATATGAGAGAGAGAGAATGAGAGAGTATGAGAGAGAGAGAATGAGAGAGAGAGAGAGAATGATAGAGAGAGAGAGGGAGAGGGAGTGGGAGAAGGAAAGGAGAGAGTGAAGGAAGGAAAGGAGAGAGTGAAGAAAGGAAGGAAAGAAGGAAGGAAGGAAGAAAAGAGGAATCACTTGTCAAGGGTGTGTGCTGGTAAATGTTTAACAAATGGCTTTTTGGAAAAAAAGTAAAAATATGATAGGCTTTTAATTGTAATCTGATCACATTTAAAGGCTAGACAATTAAAAAAAACCAATAAATTCAATCCTTATTTATGACAGTTATCCATTTCTCACACTGAAAATTTAAGAGCCAGTTCTTTCAAACTGATATAACTTGGTTCTAGAACACCACTGATTCTATAACCTAGGAAAGGATAATCAACTTCTCACTGTCAAGATCATAAGAAATTGCCATGCCAGTCTTTATTTATCTATCCATGATTTCTTGGGACTTAGGATTTCCACAGAGAAAAAAACAAAAGCAGCAGAATACAAACAAATGAAATGACATAATAAAAATAAAGAATATCCAAGATTAACACTGAATTGGATTTAGAAAGAAAGGAGGATTTTGATCAGAGGCATGCATTACAGAAGCACAAAGGAATATTTTCTTGAAATTTCATAATTATTAGTTATGCAGTATGGCTACATCAAAAAACAAATTGGGTAACAATAGAATAATGAATGTATCTATTCCCAGGCTCTGTTTTATGTCTTCTCCTTTCTCACTTCTGATCATATTTGCTTCTGTATCTTCATTTATCAAGTTTCTCTTGATGACTCCCAAAGAGCTCTCTCTCTCTCTCTCTCTCTCTCTCTCTCTCTCTCTCTCTCTCTCTCTCTCTGTGTTTGTCTGTCT
>JAJPUD010020889.1:9540-23922 GCA_023553655.1 Myrmecobius fasciatus | reverse complement strand
AACTAACTTATTTTAATTTTAGTTTGAATCTGTGGTTTCCTTAGGGGATTCGCTTCAATTTGATAGTTAACACTGTGTGTGTGTGTGTGTATACACACACACACACACACACACACACACACACACACACACACATATATATATATATATATATATATATATATATATATATATATATATATATAAAGATTCTCCAAAGCTATCAAACAGGTGCTATTATTATCCCTTATCTTTTAAATATTAGGAAAATAAGGAATAGAGAAACTGAGTCTCTTGCCTAAAGTTACACATATATTATATATCTGAGGTCACATTTGAACTCATATTCCTGACTTCAAGTTGGGCATCCTGTCCAGTATCACTTAGTTGTCTCTACTAATGGAGATCACTACCTTCTACACAGCTTAGGATCTTAGAGAGTTGCTTTATACTCTTAAGAGTTTTTTTTAGAGTAACTAGCTCACACTGCTAGTACTTAAGGAAGATATAAAAGGTATGCTTACTAAATGTGCAGATAACCGACTTTACTTTTGTACTTTAAGATCTACAAAGCTTTTTGTGATAAAAAATCTTTGTGAAATAAGGGGCATAAGTATTTTTCAAATTCCTATTTACAGATATTGAAATTGAGCCTCAGATGTATAGTGGCTTACCTAGGCTCATAGATCTGATAAAGAGTCCATACTCAAATCTGTGTCTTCCTAATTTTTATGTTATCAGTTTCTATAATAAATTGCCTCATATAGTATGGATAGAGTTTATCTGTAGATTCAAGGGGGAGGGGAATATAGTTTTTGCATAAAGAAAGTTGCCTAACTTTATTGACATTACAAATAATATACTTTCATCCCAGAATTGGCATAGCTTGGAATGAGAAAGGGAATTTCATTAGTACAAATATTTTCCCCCAATGTTAAGTATTCTATTCTTTGCATTATGTTGGCTATTACAAGGAAAGTATATATTTATTTTTTTCTTAGCAACATTTAGCTGTTTTTTTTTTTAAAACTGATTTTCATGTGGTTCTCCCAAATTTGAGAAATTTATACCCCATTGCAGAGAAATAAATTACAATTCCTCCAATTGTAATATACTTCTGAAGGTCTTTGTTTTCAATTAATTAATTGTTTTTCAACAGCAGTTTGTTAAGTCTTGGACTTGTTTTTAACTTTTGGCCATAGTTCCCCTTTTTACTTTAATGGAATTGATCTTATTTCATTGTGGGCTTGAATGGTACTTGAAACACTTGACTTCCTCATACCAACAGCTGCTCCAGTACCTCTCTAACAGTAATTGAAATGTGCTTTTTAAATATTTCAACTTTTTCATGTTTCTGTGGAGTAATATACATTTTTAAAAAATACAAAAATTAACACTATATATACATATATATGCATACATATGTGTATTCACACACACACATATATACGTATATATATGTATTATCTGCTTTCATTATAGTAAAGAGTGCTAAACAAATCAGTTATTGAATGAAATTGTACATGAAGACATGTACATGTACAATGTACAATCTCTTATTTTTAAGAGATTATGAAAATGATAGATTTAGAGAAATACTACATAAATTCAAGCTGAATGAAACTATCAGAACTAGGAGAACATAACAGATGATTACATTAATAATGTGAAGGGGGAGAACAATAAAAGACCTCAAAACTAACCAAAATAGTAAATGACTTCCACACCTCATGTTGAATAGGTGATGAAGTAGACATATAGAAACAGATATGAATTGTTAGGTACGAGCAACATGGTTTAGTTTTGTTTCACTACACACATTTTTTCCCCAAAGAATGCCATGGGAGTAGGTAAACTGAAAGGTTGTACTATACTAGGGGAAAAGAACATTAATAAAATATTTCTTAAAAGGTAAAGGACAAAAAATGTAAGTATAGAAATCAACAAAATAGAATTTTTATAACTGCCTTGTTGAACTTTATATTTCTTGATCATTCTTCTCTTTGTACTCCTAATTCTCTGGTCATTCTCTACCATAGCTCCCCTACTGGTTTCATCTTTTCTTTCTTCTCTCCCTTTCTTTCAATTGATGGGCATTAATTATTCAGTGTTATAATTTCTTATATTTTGTTTTTAGTATCTTGAAGTATTTGTTTATTAACAATTGTTAAAGCCAAAAAGAAAAAAAAATTAAGAATAAAATAAGATTGTGAATCTGTTTGTGAGTGTACAATTCAAGATAGAAAAACAGTCTTCCAGAAACCTGGATTAGCTGTGTCGAGTTTGTTATTAAAGCAGAATCACCTCTTCTTAGGATGGACAGCTGCTTTGGAATTCTTGGCTGAGACCTGAGCCCTCTCTAAACTTAATTAGCATGCTGATGACCTGCACTTGGGTCCATCTGTCATGATGGCCTAGTTCCCACTCACAAGACCCCTTGGCCCTTTCCCTTCAGACAGGGATGCTAGGCAACAGCAAGTTCAAATGAACACAGTCTACAGAGCCCTACAAATAGCATTTTCCCCCCAGAAAGTTCTGTTGAAGGAGTTCTATGTAACTTCCCACTCCCCCTTCCTCCCCTCTACTTTCTTTCCTGTCAGCTTGGTTCAGAGTGGTTCATTAACTCAAACAACTTTCTCTAGTCCAATCTCCCTACCACCCACGCCTACCCCCTCCACCACCAGTCTTTTTTGTCTGCTTGGCAAATTGCTACTTGTTCACAGTGAATATTTCCCCAACTTATACCTTTCCAACCCTCATTCCCTAGCTCCTAAAAGAGCTAATGAGCACAGCTTCTGGAATTCTAACATGAAGACATTTGTTACTGAACTAATGCAAAATGAATTGCATGTCCCCAGTCCTGGAGGGCTGAGGGGGCTTCAGTAGGAAAACAGAAGGCAATACTCTCTTCATCATGTATGCATGATTATCTAAAGGTTTGCTTCATATGAAAGTGTACCATCTTAGGAAAACCATCTTTTACTGAGAGAAATGCTGGGGTATAATTGTTGACCTGAAGGTCATGAAAAAAATCTTCTAAGTCTAAGGGATTTTGTTTAGGTCATTTGAATTGCATATATTCACCTTGGTGGTTTGCTAGGGGCAAAATGTATGTGACTAACTAGCATGTAGGATTTACTTTGCTTTCTCTCAGGGGAAAAAATATCTCAGAGTCTAAGGGCTGAGATCATGATAGATATGTGAGTCATTCAATAAGTTCTATTTGGTGATGGACTGAAATAAACCTATACAAAAATATTATTCAAAGCTACAAACCTTTCTAGGACTGAGTATTATTAGATATGGTTCCTCATAGGATAATTTTAGAGAGGATAATCTATAATTAGAGAGATGTCATATCACTTTTCATGAAGATTCAGAGTGTGAAACTGTCCAGGGGATGAAAAGAGTGCATTAGGGTTGGCTTCTCAAAGCCAAATAAAAATGTAGGTCAGACATTTAGCATACTGTCTGCATTTTATCTGCAGATCAGTGACTTTGAGATATAGAGAAGAGATAATTTCCTTTTCTGACTTCAAAGAACTTACTGTCGAGAGAAATCTACAACATAAATATATGAATAGACTGAAAATTTGTTATGAAATTTCTGGTTAAGGGGGCTATGTGAAAAATCACAGAGAAGTTAAGATATTCCATTTTGAACTTAGTATTTATCCTCTAAATTGGGCAATAGATTGACCAATGAATGGACATCAGATTGACCAGTGACCATGAAATCCAAAAAGAAATGTTAGTAAACTCATTCATGAAGTCCAGGCTATACTAAAAGACAAAGAGTAGCAGCACATACTGGAAAAAGGATCTTAACAGAGAAGGTAATATAACCATAGGAAAACAGATCAAAAGCCTAAATTAGCACCCCAGTGGGAAACATCCAAGGGTGGGTAGAAGTCTATGCCAAATAGTGATTTCCTAGACAAAATTCAACTCCAACCATGGCTCCCCAATTCCTGTGGATGGATGCCAGTAATCAGTAAGAAAGAATTTAAGCTCCAAGGGGTCATAGTGAGTATTAAACAAAACTTAACTGACTCCTCTAAAAAGGAACATATTGGGATATTATATTCTAAAAGGAAAAGGAAGGCTTACAACAACAAAACTGACCTTGCAAGACTATCTATCTATCTATCTATCTATCTATCTATCTATCTATCTATCTATCTATCTATCTGTCTATCCATCTAATCCTATTGGGAAAAATAGATCTTTATTGGAATAGAGAATTTTCAAGAATTCCTCATGAAAAGATTTGAGTAGAAACTTTGAAATGAAAGTAGAGAAGTCAAGAGCAAATTAGAAAAGTAGATTGATATATTTGAACATTGGAAGGGGCTAAGTGATGAAGTACTTAAATTATAAAAGTGGAAAGAGAAATATTCCTTCAGAATCTTAAGAATTTAAAGGTACCATATTTAATATATTGTTTTAGCTAATAATAGATATTAATTCTAGCTAGATCAGAGAGAAAAGGTAAGGTAAGATGCATTGGCAATGAGGAAGCAAAATCATCTTTATTTCAGGGTTATATTACATTCGCATTGAAAGGAATCAACTAAAAAATCAAGGCAATTAATTGCTTCAGCAAAACAACAGGAAACAAAATATATCTAAAGAAATCCTTCAACCTTTTGGCATATTACTAATAAGAAACATGAAGAAAATAAATAAATAAAGTACATTTATTACATTTAAGATGAAAATAAATTCTGAGTCAACAAATATCTAATTAAATATCATGAAGTTGATCTACAAAAATTTTTCTTTTTTTTAAAGCTTTTCTTTTTTTTAAATAAAGCTTTTTATTTACAAAACATATGAGTGATTTTTCTACATTGATCTTTGCAAAAACTTTTTTCCCCCAAGCTTTTCCCCTCCTTCCCCCCACTCCTAGATGACAGGTAATCTAATACATGCTAAATAGGATAAATTATATGACAAATACAATACATGTATACATATCTATACAGTTATCTTACTGCACAAGAAACATCAGATCTAGAAAGAGAAGAAAAAAACAACCTAAGAAGGAAAACAGAATGCATGGAAATATTCACAGAAGGCGTTAAAATGCTGTGTTGTGGTTCACACTCAGTTCCCACAGGCCTCTCTCTGGATGTATATGACTATCTTCATTGCTGAACAATAGGAACTGGTTTGAATCACATCATTGTTGAAGAGAACCATGTCCATCAAAATTGATCATCATATAGTCTTGTTGCTGTGTATAATGTTCTCCTGGTTCTGCTGATTTCACTCAGCATCAGTTCATGCAAGTCTCTCCAGGCCTCTCTGAAATCCTCCTGTTGGTCGTTTCTTACAGAACAATAATATTCCATAACATTCATATACCATAATTTATTCAGCCATTCTCCAATTGATGGGCATCCTTTCAATTTCCAGTTTCTTGCCACTACAAAAAGGGCTGCCACAAACATTTTTGCACATGTGGGTCCCTTTCCCTCCTTAAAAATCTCTTTGGGATATAGGCCCAGTAGAAACTGCTGGGTCAAAGGGTATGCACAGTTTGATAACTTTTTGAGCATAGTTCCAAATTGTTCTCCAGAATGGTTGGATCTGTTAACAGTTCCACCAACAATGTATCAGTGTCCCAGTTTTCCCACATCCCCTCCAACAGTTATCATTATCATTTCCTGTCATTTTAGCCAATCTGACAGGTGTGTAGTGGTATCTCAGAGTTGTCTTAATTTGCATTTCTCTGATCAATATTGACTTGGAGCACCTTTTCATGTGACCAGAAATAGTTTCAATTTCTTCGTCTGAAAATTGTCTGTTCATATCTTTTGACCATTTATCCATTGGAGAATGGCTTGAATTCTTATATATTTGAGTCAATTCTCTATATATTTTAGAAATGAGGCCTTTATCAGAACCTTTGGATGTAAAAATATTTTCCCAATTTACTGCTACCCTTCTAATCTTGTCTGCATTCATTTTGTTTGTACAAAAACTTTTTTAACTTGATATAGTCAAACTTATCTATTTTGTGATTAATGATGACCTCTAGTTCTTCTTTGGTCACAAATTCCTTCCCCCTCCACAGATCTGAGAGGTAAACCATCCTACAGTGTTCTAATTTGTTTATAATATCATTCTTTATGCCTAGATCATGAATCCATTTTGACCTTATCTTGGTATATGGTGTTAGGTGTGGGTCAATGCCTAATTTCTTCCAGACTAGTTTCCAATTATCCCAGCAGTTTTTGTCAAATAGTGAGGTTTTATCCCAAAAACTGGGGTCTTTGGGTTTATCGAATACTAGATTACAATTGTCATTGAGTATTTTGTTCTGTGAACCTAACCTATTCCACTGATCCACTACTCTATTTCTTATCCAGTACCAAATGGTTTTGGTGACCACTGCTTTATAATATAGTTTTAGATCTGGTGCAGCTAGGCCACCCTCATTTGCATTTTTTTTCATTAATTCCCTTGAAATTCTTGACCTTTTGTTTTTCCAGATGAATTTTGTTGTTATTTTTTCTAGTTCAGTTAAATAATCTCTTGGGAGTTTGATTGGTATAGCACTAAATAGATAGATTAGTTTAGGTAGTATTGCCATCTTTATTATATTCGCTCGACCTATCCAAGAGCACTTGATGTTTTTCCAATTGTTTAGATCTGACTTTATTTGTGTGGAGAGTGTTTTGTAGTTTTGCTCATATAGATCCTGACTTTCCCTTGGCAGATATATTCCCAAATATTTTATACTATCGATAGTTATTTTGAATGGAATTTCTCTTTGTATCTCTTGCTGTTGCATTTTGTTGGTGATGTATAAAAATGCTGATGATTTATGTGGATTTATTTTGTATCCTGCAACTTTGCTAAAGTTGTGGATTAATTCTAATAGTTTTTTAGTTGATTCTCTAGGGTTCTCTAAGTGGACCATCATATCATCTGCAAAGAGTGATAATTTGGTTTCCTCATGACCTACTCTAATTCCTTTAATCTCTTTTTCTTGTCTTATTGCCAAGGCTAGCATTTCTAATACAATATTGAATAGTAATAGTGATAATGGGCAACCTTGTTTCACCCCTGATCTTATTGGGAATGGTTCCAGTTTATCACCATTACATATGATGCTAGCTGATGGTTTTAAATAGATGCTACCGACTATTTTAAGGAAAAGTCCATTAATTCCTATACTCTCTAATGTTTTTAATAGGAATGGGTGTTGGATTTTGTCAAAGGCTTTTTCTGCATCTATTGAGATTATCATATGTTTTTTTGTTAATTTGGTTATTAATATAGTCAATTATGTTAATAATTTTCCTAATATTGAACCATCCCTGCATTCCTGGTATAAATCCTACTTGGTCATGGTGTATTATTCTGGGAATGATTTTCTGTAATCTCTTTGCTAATATTTTATTTAAGATTTTTGCATCAATATTCATTAAGGAGATTGGTCTATAATTTTCTTTCTCTGTTTTTGTTTTACCTGATTTAGGTATCAGTACCATGTCTGTATCATAAAAGGAGTTTGGTAGGAGTCCCTCATTCCCTATTTTTTTGAATAGTTTATATAATATTGGAGTTAATTGTTCTTTAAATGTTTGGTAGAATTCACATGTAAATCCATCTGGTCCTGGGGATTTTTTCTTAGGGAGTTGATTAATGACTTGTTCTATTTCTTTTTCTAAAATGGGACTATTTAAATAATTTATTTCCTCTTCTGTTAATCTGGGCAATCTATATTTTTGTAGATATTCCTCCATTTCACTTAGGTTATCAAATTTATTGGCATACAGTTGGGCAAAGTAACTCCTGATTATTGTTCTAATTTCCTCTTCATTGGTGGAAAGTTCTCCCTTTTCATTTTTGAGACTAACAATTTGATTTTCCTCTTTCCTTTTTCTAATTAAATTAACTAGAGGTTTATCTATTTTGTTGGTTTTTTCATAAAACCAACTTTTAGTTTTATTTATTAATTCAATAGTTTTTTTACTTTCAATTTTACTAATCTCTCCTTTTATTTTTAGGATTTCAAGTTTGGTATTTGATTGGGGGTTTTTAATTTGTTCTTTCTCTAGCTTTTTTAGTTGCAAGCCCAATTCACTGATTTTCTCTTTCTCTATTTTATGCAAATAAACATCTAGAGATATAAAATTTCCCCTTATTACCACTTTGGCTGTATCCCACAAATTTTGGTATGTTGTCTCATTATTGTCATTCTCTTGGATGAAATTAGTAATTGTGTCTGTAATTTGCTGTTTCACCCATTCATTCTTTAGGATAAAATTATTTAGTTTCCAATTGGTTTTTGGTCTATTTTCTCCTGGCCTTGTATTGCATGTGATTTTTATTCCATCATGATCTGAAAAAAATACATTTATTATTTCTGCCTTCCTGCATTTGATTTTGAGGTTTTTGTGTCGTAACACATGGTCAATTTTTGTATAAGTTCCATGGACTGCTGAGAAAAAAGTAAATTCCTTTCTGTCTCCATTTAATTTCCTCCAAAGATCTATCATACCTAATTTTTCTACCATTTTGTTTACCTCCTTACCTTCTTTCTTAAAATAAGAAAATTTTCAAAGAAGCAAAGAAAAACCTAAATATATGGGAAGGTATTTAGTGTTCATAACTAGGACACAATAATTAAATGAAGCTCCCAAACATTTTAGTGCATAAATAATATTCTTCCAAACAAATGGCAAAGCATATAAAATATTAAGAAAATGCATTAGAATTAGAAAGATGCAAATTACTAAGGAAATAATATTTTATTCAGTAAGAACTAATGGTATAAAAAGGAGAGAAATTTGACAAAATCATTTTAGGATATCATCTTACTGTACTGAAAAAAGCTCTGTGTTTTAGAAAAATATTATTCATCTAATTATTTCACATTTCATTTATTCTTCAGTTTTTTAATTTTTAAAAATGATTGTTGTATTTTGTCAAAATAGCTTTATTAGAATTTATTGATATATACTTATGATTTTGTTTTTCTGTTAATATAATATGTTTATAGTTTTCCTAATATTTAACCAACTCAATCCTGAGTTCCAATTTTAAGTCCATTTGGGTTATAATATCAATCATTTTTTTCTATTTTTCTAGTATTTATATTAGTTTTATATCATTATTAATGAACAATATTTATTTATAGTTGTTTCTTTCCCCATGTCAGTATTATGATTTACAGTTGCTTCAGAAATGGTCTGTAGAATATTTCTTTCATTATTTTTGCAAAAGCTTTGAAGTTTTAGGTAGTTTTCTGAATTTCTAATTGTATTAATTTGGAAATACATCTGGACATGGGCTCTTTTCTTTCCTTGAGAGTTTGTTGATAACTTGATCACCTTCTTTTCCTCAGATGGGGTTGATTAATTTCTCTTTTATTATTTTAATATGGATACTTAGTATTTTTATGTGTTCATAGATTTCATTTTTTATCTATTTTTGTTGACCTCTATGGGGCCAAAGTTTCTAAAAGATGATTTCTTCATTTTGTGGAGATTTCTCATTTTTTCATTTTGGTAATTTGGATTTAATATTTTTCAACCAAATAAGCTAATGGTTTGTATATTTTTATTAATCAAAACCTTCACCTTTATTTAAAAATGTGATCGTGCTTGTTTCAAATTTTAATAATTTCTACTTTTTTCAGAATGTTTTGTTGTTTTTAATTTTAGAGACAATTCATTATTTTTCTAGTTATTTCAGTTTCACAATCAGTTTATTGATTCATTGCTACTTATTGATCTTTTTAAATAAAAGTATTAAAAAATACAATTTTCCCCTAAGGATTGCTTTGACTACATTTCCAATATTAAATGGAATTCATTTTTATCATTTTCTTTGGTGAAATTATCTGTTGTTCCCATGATTTGCTCAAGAATTCTTTAGGATTAAATTATTCTTCACTTAAATATGAATATTTTATTTCTAAGGTTTTTTATTTTCTGTAATTTTGGTCATAAACACATGTTTATATGTTTGCCCTTCTGCATTTGTTTGCAGGTTTGGTGTGTGTGTGTGTGTGTGTTGTCATAGAGCATGGGTAATTTTTGTAAAAATGCATAATCATTTCTATTGCCATTCAGTAATCATTGGCGATCTATCATATCTAATTTATCAAAAGTTTTACTTTTCTTTCTTTCTTGTTTATGTTTTTGTCTAGGTTTGAAATGGCAAGTTGAGGTACTCTATTATAGTTTTGCTCTTTGTCTCTATATTTAATTAATTTAATTATTTAGACGCTATACCATTTGAGGCATGTAGACATGCATAATTGCTATTATTTCATTATTTTGGTGCCTTTAAATTTATTGTTTATCTCTTTAACTGTTTGTATTTTTATTGTTGCCTTATCCAAATCATGACGTCTACTTCTGCTTTTTTATTAGATTATCTAAAGAATAATAAAGTTGGTTCTGACACCTCATTTTAATTCCATGCAAGTTTATTATTTTTAAACATTGCTTTTTAAGCATAAATAAGTTATATTTTGTAAAATGTTATTGAAATAATCATGTGATTTTTAGTTTTCAAATCAATATTGTCAATTATTCTTCTCGTTTTCCTAATGCTAAAACACTACATATGCTTGACATAAAATACATTTAAGCACAGCAAATGATGTTTTGAATAAATTTCTGGTAGCTTCTTTGCCAATCTAATTATATTCAATTAACTTATTTTTTGACAAAAACAAAGAAAGAAGGCATCCTATAGGATGCCTTTATTAAACAAATAAATCCTGGCACCTAAACAGAGAGAAAATAAAGCAAAGAAAACATACTGCACAATATTTTTTTAAAGAATATTGGTAAAGGGGCAGCTAGGTGGTGCAGTGGATAGAGCACCAACCCTGAAGTCAGGAAGACCTGAGTTCAAACCTGGTCTCAGACACTTAACATTCCCTAGCTGTGTGACCCTGGGCAAGTCACTTAACCTCAATTGCCTCACCAAAAAACAAGAAAAAAAAAAAAAAAAAAGAATATTGGTAAAAAATAATGTTGACCATTGCTATGTAATCTTGGTAGTGTGGGTCATATTTTTGTTTACTGCACAAGATTAAGTCATGTATCAGCTTCAATATCCCTAAATGGAAGACAAATAAGACTGATTTAACTGTAACTTCTACCCAAAGAAATGCAAAACCTTTAATAGAGAAGGCAAAACAAAACTAGAGAAACATAGCAAAGGAATAAGAAATTAAGTTTTTATTTGTGTGTTACTTGTGTAAATTTTTCTATTAGTAGAGATAATTTAGAAAAGTATCACATATATGAAACCCCTGTCTATTACTACAGAGACCAACAAGAGTTGGAGTATTAAGAAAAAGAGTGAGGGTACTTTTCAGCTAATCATGTTTTTTGTTGAGGTTAAAGAGCTAGTGATAGAAATTCAATAATAATACCAACAAAATACCTACTCTCAAGGAGCTCATATCTAATGGGGGACACATGCAAAGAACTATCTATTAACAAAATATGTACATACATGCACATATATGCATGTCTATCTGTCTATTATCTATATATCTTAAGGAGGACTAAAAAAAGCAGGAGATGGAGATATAGAGGGGAAAAAATTGAAGCATGGGAGACAACCAATGCAGAAAACTGGGAAATCATCTTTTTCTGAAGCAAGAGGTTATAGGGAGCCACCAGGCTTTATTGAAAATGGTTGAGTGTGTGTGAAGGTATGTGTGTGATATGATCATATATGTGCTTAGGAAGATGTGATTGGAGCATGTCTGTCTTGTCATTTCTTGGTAGACTGGGAAAGTAATGAACTATGCAGAAAATTAGGAGCATCACTGAGAAGTCCTCATTGGTCAGAGAAACAGAGAGTTGGGAAGGAGCATTGCTTGGGATTCTAGTTTTGTCCAACAGTTCAGATTAAAATGTAAGTAACCATTAAGTTATATAAACAAAAAGTGCATTTCTACATCATCCATCTTCAAATTGTCCAATTGCTAGAAGGAATACCAACATTTATTTGAGGGTAAATTAAGCACACTAATACATGAGCCAAATTTGACCATTTTGTTTTCCACTACAGCGGATAGTGAGGAAGTGATTGGTTATATCTCTCTAAAACATACCATCTGTGACCATAGTGTTTGTCTGTTTCCCCAAGCTCCAGAAGAGTCACAGGGAAACAAAATTGTCAGTGAAGTTTGCTCTAGTCATAGTCTCTTTACATTTGAAAGGAAGCCAGGGTAATTTTCTCTTGCCTTTCAAGGAAATAATCTTCCTTAAAAATAGCTCCACTGAATATTACAACATTACAAAAACATAGAGCTTTGAGGTCTTCAGTGTGTTGCTTTTTCCAATATCAATTTAAAACTTTTTCAGTTAATTAATAATACAGATGTAAATATGGAAACAAGGGATAACAAAATGGATGATGAAATTAAGATGAAAAAATAATTCATCTGGTGATCTTGTGCTAAAATTAACAGGTTAAATTTTGTTTGAAATATATTTTTATTTCTTGCATTTTGTGTATTCCTTCCTTTTTATATTCTCATTCAGAGAGAAATCCATTATGACAAAGATTTTAAAAACAGGTGAAAAAAGTTTAGCACAACTACTTGTAATATTGAAAAGTATCTGACAATATGTACAATGTTCCATATCTATAATCTTTAATATCCACAAATAATTAAGGAATAATATTTTCACATAATTCTTCTTTGGGGTTGTACTTGGCAAAAACTATATTTTGCAGCATTGTTTCTATTGTTTTTTTCTTTTTTGTTTAAATTGTCATTGTCACTGTGCATACTGTTTTCCTCATTCTGTTTGCTTCTTTTTACATCATTTCACATAAATACTCTCATGTTTCTTTGTATTCATTATGTTTATTATTTTTACAGCACCACAATCTTCTATTATATTATGTTATATCCATTAACCACAAGTTATTAACCATTCCCTAAACATCAGGCATCTTCTTTGTTTTCTTTTTTTTTTGTCTTTATTTTTTATTTTATTTTTTTTCAACATTGACCTTTGCAAAAACTTTTTTCCCAAGCTTTTCCCCTCCTTCCCCCCAACCTCCACCCCTAGATGACAAGTAATCTAATACATGCTAAATAGGATAAATTATATGACAAATACAATACATGTATACATATCTGTACAGTTATCTTACTGCACAAGAAACATCAGATCTAAAAAGAGAAGCAGAAAAAACAACCTAAGAAGGAAAACAAAATGCATGGAAATATTCACAGAAAGCGTTAAAATGCTGTGTTGTGCTTCACACTAAGTTCCCACAGGCCTCTCTCTGGATGTATATGACGATCTTCATCGCTGAACAATAGGAACTGGTTTGAATCACATCATTGTTGAAGAGAACCATGTCCATCAAAATTGATCATCGTATAGTCTTGTTGCTGTGTATAATGTTCTCCTGGTTCTGCTGATTTCACTCAGCATCAGTTCATGTATCTTCTTTGTTTTCAATTCCTACTCTACTAGAAACAGAGTTATTACACAAATATGTTAATTTTGTCATTGGCCTCTTTGAGGTCCACAAACGCATAATAGCAGAAAATCAGGTCAAAGGGTTTGGATATTTTATAGCAGGATAAAATTTAATGGGAGAAAATGGAAACTCATGAACTTGTATTTAAAATATATATCATAAAAGTGCCAAGATACAGCTAGATAAGTTTATATAAAAATAGTTTGTTTTATTGACAGCAATTATTAATGTTTCTATAGGGTAACATGTCTGTCAGAAATATGAACCAAAGAATGGTAAACTAAAATTCCAATCTAGACTATTTAGGCCATATTTGGAATATGACATTTAGCCATGGATGCTACATTTTGGGTATAATGTCATGAAACCGAATTGCATCCAAAGAAATCTAACCAAGGAAGTGAGGGAACATAAAAATCATGTCATATGAAAGATAGCTGAGGAAATTAAATATGTTTAGTAATGAGAAGAAAAACTCTAGGAGGACATAAGAGTTCCTTTCAAATGTTTGAAAAACAAACCTGGAAATGTGATTAGATTTTTTTTAATAACTTGAGGACAGAATACTTCCAGAGTGAATTTTGCTTCAATATAATGAAGAATTTTCCAAAAATAGATTTCTGCAAATGAAATAAATGCCACAAAAGAATGGATTTTAGTGGAAATCAGTGGAGTTGTTCAAGTAAAGGCTAGATAATCTCTTTTTAAAGTTTTAGCAGGGAAGATTCATATATAGCTCAGCTCAGATTGAGCTGAGTTCAGATTTGCTTCTCCATTGGTTGAAGAGAGTGGGAGAAGGATTTACTAAATCATAATTAACTGCTTTAGGAATTATCTTAAAACTCTACTTCTGGCCACAGTGGTGTGTGTGTGTGTGTGTGTGTGTGTGTGTGTGTGTGTGTGTGTGTG
>JAJPUD010020887.1:11285-23923 GCA_023553655.1 Myrmecobius fasciatus | reverse complement strand
AAAAAAAAAAAAGTGAAAGTGTGAAAATTATACAGTATACATTCAAAGTTCATTAGTTCTCTCTGGAAGTGAATAGAATTTTTCTTATCATGAGTCTTTTGGAATTGTCATGGATCATTGCATTGATTGATCAGAGTAGCTAAATCTTTTACAATTGGTCATCATTGTGATGTTGCTGTTCTCCCAATTTTCACTTCTCTGCATCTCTTCATATAGGCCTTGCCATGTTTTTTCTGAAACCAACCCCAAAATCATTTCTTATAGCCCAATGACACTCCATCACAATCACATATCATATTTTATTTAACTATTTCCCCAATTGGTGAACATCCCCACAATTTCCAATTCTTTGCCATCACAAAGAGTGGTGTATGTATATGTAAAATATGTGTAAATATTTTTGTACATACAGTTCTTTTCCTTTTTTTTTTTTTTTTGGATCTCACTAGGTTACAAACCTAGTAGTTTTGTTCAAAGAGTATGCACAGTTTTATAGTCTCTTGGGCATTGTACTAAGACTGTTCTCCAGAATGGTTGGATCAGTGGACTCCACTAGCTGTTTCTCAGTGAACCTATTTTCCTTCATCCTCTCCAACATTTGCCATTTCTGATAGATATGAGGTAGTTCTTCAGAGTTGTTTTAATTTACATTTCTCTAATCAGTAGTGAATTAGAGCATTTTTTATGATTATAGATAGCTTTGATTACTTCTTCTAAAAAATGCTTATTCATATCCTTTGACCAGCTCCCTATTAGTTTTTCTCTGCTCACTTATAGCCTTCTGTTCTCCTTGTCTACCTGTAGTACTCCCAATTTATTAGTAAAAAAAGACTGGGTCTCACCAGCAGGACGATTTCAGAGAGGCCTGGAGAGACTTGCATGAACTGATGCTGAGTGAAATGAGCAGAACCAGGAGATCATTATACACGGCAACAATAAGACTATATGATGATCAATTCTGATGGACATGGCTCTCTGCAACAAAGAATTATCTCAAACCAGTTCCAATTGTTCAGTGAAGAAAACCATATACACCCAGAGAGAGGGATATGAAATATGGACCACAACATAACATTTTCATGCTCTCTATTGATTGCTTGCGTTGGATTTCCTTTCTCTGATTTTCTTTTTTTTTTCTTGTAGATAGGATTTTTCTTGCACAACTTGTCAAGTATTTCAACATTATTAACATGTAGTGGACTTCCTGCCATCCAGGGGAGGGGAGGTGACTGGGGGTAAAATTTGTAACGGAAAGCTTTGTGAAGATCAATGCTGAGGAACTACCCATACATATGTTATACAAATAAAAAGCTTTAATTTAAAAAAAAAAAAAAAAAAAAAAAGATTGGGTCTCAGGAGTCATCATCATGATTGGATTGAGAGTTAGCAAAGCCTGGCTTCAAATTCCGCTTCAGACACTTACTAGCTGTGGGATCCTGGGCAAGTAAGTCACTTTCATCATCCATGAAATGAGTGTCACACTCAATAGACTTTAAGTTGCTTTTCTGCTCTTTATCTATGATCCTAAGATCTTGACTTCTTTCTACAACATGGGTTCCTAACTCTTTGTATGTGTATCACAGACTCCTTTGGCAGAATAATATTATCCCAAAATAATAATATCCCTTTCTCAGGATAATATTTCAAATACATAAAATTGCATAGAATACATAGAATTGCAAAGAAAATCAATTATCTTGAAATAAAGATTATTTCTTTATTCCTATCCAAAGTCATGGATCTCTAAAATCTATTTTATGGACTCCTGGACCCATTGGTTAAGAAGCCTTGTTCTAGAGCTGTGATAAGAGGCCATTTGGTTCCTGATCTGTCTAAGGCCATGTCCTTTCTTTCTTCCTCATCCAGAGTTCAACAGAGTATGAGATTCAAAGTGAAATCCTGGCATTTTGTCACTGAGCGTGAGAAAATTTTATCTCTGTGAAACAGGCAGAAAATGTATCCTGGGGGGAGTGCTGCTTCATGGAGTTCATTTCATTTAGTCAGATATTTGGGGAAAACCACTACCTATGGCTGAATTCTTGTTGAGAAGAGACATTGATAGCCAGAATGAAACTTAGACTCAGAAAGCAGGAGGTGATAACACATTTGGAAGGGATGTGACCCTTTGGAAAGCAGCTAGGTAGTGGTACAATGGATAGAGCTCCAATCCTGGAGTCAGAAAGACATCTGAGTTCAAATGTGAGGTCAGACCCTTACTGGCTGTGAGACCCAGGAAAGTCACTTAACCTGGCTTGCCTCAGTTTCCTCATCTGGAAGATGAGCTGGAAAAAGAAATGCCAAATGACTCCAGTTATATCTTTGCCAAGAAAACCCAAAAGACTGCCACAAAGAGTTACACAGGACTGAAACAATATAATCATTTAGACTGCACTGTCCAAACCTCTATCTTTATTTCTTTCTGTTTTTCTTTTCCTTTTTGTCTTTCTTTCCTTTTTCCTTATTTTCCTTCTTTCTTTTTCTTTCCCCTGAAGAAATAGCTGTTCTGAGGACTGGCCACCTGGATTTTGTTTTCAGGCTGGAAAACCTGTTCCTAATTTTTGAATATAGTGGATGCCATATGTAAAATAAACTTAGTGCTTCTGATAAGGTTATTTTTATAAGCTGTTTTTCCAGATTTTTTTGAATAATCAGGCAATGCCAAAGTATGAAATTCTTTCCTTAAGTTTCTTACTTACTGTAAAATGGATACACTCACACATATACACGGTGTCTCAGAAGTCTCAGTGCAATTTAAAACTTCATTGAGATTTTTGGAGCACCCAGCATATATGTATATATACTTATAGATATACACATACATACATGCATGTGTATGTTTAGATAAGTTATATAAACACGTGAACTACATATTATAAATGTATGTATATACACACACACATATATGGGCATATAAACCTACATGTGCATCTTGGTTCATATATGCATCTATGGGGTATCTACATATATTTTTCTTTTTTTTTTATTAGAGAGGTTCAAAAACATTTTTTAAAAATTATAACTATAGTTCAATAAAATTAATTTCTTTTTTAATCTTACATATTTTATTTTGTGCATTTGAAAACATTATTCTGAGAAGACATCCATAGGCTACATCTGCCTGCCAAAGGGGAGTAGGACACAAGGATGGTTAAGAACCCCAGGGTCTTCTGTTCTGTCACATTCCCACTAATCTGTTAGTATCCAAACCTCCACTTCTGGAACAAGTAGATGAGTTCTGTGTAGTCATCTCCTGTGTTGTAGCATTTTCACGAGTTGAGGGTGTTTGGGGGAGATGCAGTCATTGGAGAAGTGGCCTTGAAGATTAGGTTATTGGATTGGTTTCTGCTTGGATTGCCCATTCCTGGAGGATTCTATCATTACAAGAGCCTTGATTTATAGAAAATGTCCTTTTTTGCTTATGCTTTTCATAAGTCATTGTGCTTTGGAAATTTCTCCGTCATTTCCTTCCATTGTGTTTTTGCTGCCTTGGCAGGCCTGAGTGAAGATTGACCCGACTGCTTTCTCTATAGTCCTTAGCCACTGGCTCAGTGTTTCCCTGTCAGCAAACCATGTTTACCTTGTGTGGTGCTACTATCCTGTAGAACTTCCCTCGTCTTCAGAAGCTCAGTCAGTCCAGGTTATGGACCTCCCCTTGCCTCAGTTCTTTGATGTTTGTTTGGTAACAGGAGTTGTGCAATTCTGACTTTTTTTTTGTCCTTACCTTTATAGAAAGTGATTTTAAAGGCAGTAAATGGAAAATCAATAATAAATTTCAGTAGGCTAGGCTTTCTTTCCATATACACGGAAATATATATGTGTGTGTGTGTGTGTATATATATATATATATATATATATATATATATATATAATTTTTTTTGGAGGGGGTTGTACTACATGCTGCCTGTTCAGAGACACAGACAATCATAGATTTATTTATGAAATATTGCATAAGATAGAAGCTTTTAAATAAAACTTTAGTGACTTATTTTTACCTTGAAGATTAAGATAATAGAGTCAGCAATTCAATGTGTTAAATTTTTCTCCCCTTTTCAATCTGCAGATGGTCGTCTTTTACTTGTAACACCAATGGATCCTTTGTTTATGGTTCTGTACTACCTTATAAAGGCTGAGAAAGAGGTATGTTTCCTAGTTTGGACACTGAATGGTTAAGGGAATGAATATAGTGCTCTTTTATACCCCACCCCCTCTTCTTTGAATTATTCCAAAATGTTGTTTCCAAAAATTTTAATTTTACGATCATAAAAATGTGCAGCATGTGCTCTGGGACAGATTCTTAGCTCAGAGCCTCCAGGGCCTGAGTTTTAATCCAGCTTCAGCCACTAACTTGCTGTGTGACCTCCAGCAAGCCACTTTGACCTCTTTGTGTACCCCCACTAGAGTCCTATAAGGGCTAAGCAATGAATTTTTTTTTTCATAAAACATTTGTTAGATTTGAAGAAAAATGATTTAAATATCAAGAAAATAACAACATCCTTGGGGAATATTCAGCAAGGAAAAGAGAAACTCACTTTCTCACCTGTGCCTCAAACACTCTGGAAGTCTGTAGAAGGAATGGAGATTCAGAAAGCATTTTTAGAGGTGGGATACCTTAACTGATTCTTGTGTTCTACAGCCTCTTTGGTTGGGGTCACACTGATTTGGCATTTGTGATCATTCAGTCAAGGTTGAACTCACATTTTCTTTCTTTCATCATGGAAAGAGGCTTTCCAAAACCAGCTAATTATCTCTATGAAATTGTAACTTCTCAGGAGGATAAAATGTTTTGGGATATTTTAGGTGTAAGCAGTTGATGCGTTTGAAAGTGGAGTCTCTAAATGTATATTGAAGCATATTATTTTCACCTTTTTTTGTTTTTTTTTTCTCTTGGTTGTTCCCTTCTGTTCTGATTCCCCCCACACACACACACACAATATAACTAATATGGAAATAATATGGAAAATTTTTGTATTTGTATATTTTATATCAAATTGTTTGCTATCTTGGAGAGGGGGAAAGGAGGGGGAAAAATTTGGAACTCAAAAATCTTACAAAAATGAATGTTGAAAACTATCTGTGTAATTGGAAAAATAAAATACTATTGAAAATTAAAAAACAAAAAAGGAAAGTGAGCATTAGCTTTTAATTAAAACAAGCTTTTCTCCTTAGAGCTTCCATTACTTTCTAGGATTTAATTCAGATTTCTGGAACCACTTGAATAATGAAATCTCCTCTCTTCCTTTAAAAGTGGTCTTTATACTAATACAGACTGACCTTTCCCTTGCTTCACATTCCCTAGTTAGTCTGAATTAGTAAGGTTTTACTATCTAATAGTCATGCTTTGTCCTGATTTGATAGGTAAGAGTAGCTGTTAGGATTAGGACAGACAAGCACCTGCTGTTCAGGAAACCAAGGCCCTGCTTCTAGGCTGGGCTTAGATAAGAAATGGAAATTTCAACTGACCATAAGAATATGAACTATGTCTGAACATTACTAAAGAGCTCTGGCTTTCATGATTTTTAAAAAGAGGCAGCTAATGGCACAACGTTTAAAATACTGAACTTGGAATCAATCAGGAAGATCTGAATTCAAAATCTGCCTCAAACACTAGCTGTGTGATCTGGGAGAAATTATCTTCTCTTTGCTTCAGTTTTCTCAACTGTAAAATGGGGGTGAGAAGAGCATCTACCTCAAAGGGTTATTGTGAAGATCAATTGAGATAATATTTGCAAAAAGCAGTTAAAACAGTACCTGCCACATAGTAGGCATTATATAAATGCTTATTCCCTTCCGCGGCTTTAAACTGTATTCTTCCTGTTTTTGCTTGATGAAATGGAAGATGCCAAGCATATACCCATTTTAATCTAAAAACACCCTTCTAAGCCATCTTTATTTGATAATCCTTTATCAAAAATGTTTGTAGTTAATAGTAAAAAGTATTGATTCCATTTTAGATATAAAAATGGTTTTTAGACAATATCTTCAGTTTACAACTTTTTTCCATTTGGTAAGGGGAAATGTGATAAGGATCATTTCTAATGTTAACCTTTAGTCTTCTGTTGCAGAAATTATTTTGACATAAGTGAAAATAACTCTTTTCTTCACAGAAGTCCCAAGTGTAGCTAATGTTATATTCAAAACATTAGCAAATTCTCGTGTTACAATTTTTGGGGGGGGGGTGTGAAAGAAATAAGAGTGAACAAATTAGTTAATTATAGTATTGTATTCCAACCCTGACCTGTGGTAGGCCACATATGTATGCACTGAAGATGACCTTCTAGTTGTCTGGTATTCAAAATTCTGGCTCATTCTGACAAAATTTAAAGACATGGCTGATCATGGGATAGAAATTCAATCACTTTAAGATTTTGACCCTCTGATAGCCAGACTTTCCACTTGAGTGACAAGAAGGACATTGAATCCAAGGTATTTTTTAACCTCTGTTCTTAATAGCACGAAATATGAGAAAACTCCTTATCCTGGCGAACAGTGGGGTTAATGAATATTCCTGATTCAACTCCTTGAAGTCTTATGTTAATATTTCTGTCCAGCAGAAGAGAATGGAAAACAGCATCTTTGAGTTCAAAAGAAATTGTCCCTAAAACAGACAAGGAGCATTAGAGGGAAAGGAGAATGTGGTGGACAGGAAACCACACAGCTCCTGCAAAGCCTGCTTGCTGCCCCAGATCCTCACAAATCCTGTACTGATTTTGGAAAACTTCATATATATTGTCATATTAGTGAAGTGAGTAGGGAAGGGGGGAATGGAAACCAGTTCAGAAGGGATGATGTGGTTACTGTCTGTGTTTCCAACTTCAGTCCAAGTTTCTGGGTCTCTGGATATTAGGACATATAAACAGATCTCCATAAGCCTAATTTTCAGATGGCTGGCTCACTTTTATAATCCTCTTTTAATTATTCAGTTGTTGTTTATTCTTTTTTCAGTCATTTCTGACTCCATGACTCTATTTTGAAGGTTTTTTTGGCAAAGATATTGGAATAGTTTGCTATTTCATTCTGTAGCTCATTTTACAGATGAGGAAACCGAAGTAAATGGGGTTAAGTGACTTGTCCAGATCACACAGCTAGTAAATGTCTGAGATCAAATTTGAACTCATTTTGAGTCTTCCTGACTCCCCGGCAGTCTGTGTATCCACTGCAGCACCTAGCTGCCCCTCTTTTAATTTTATTCTTTATGTTTAAAACTAAATTTATTTATTTTTTTTGAAGTGGTAATATTTTCATATAATACTCTTTTTTTTCTTTTTAAAAAGAATGGCTAATTTAAAGAAAATCTGGGTTTTAGTTTTGACTCTGCTCCTAACTAATTGTGAGCAAGTCACATAATTTATTATGGACCTCAGTTTGTTTCTCTGTAAGATTAGGGATTAAATCTAAGAATGCATCCCCAGCTCTTAACATTGTTTGTGTCTGAGATTCTGAATGCTCTGTTCAAAGGGATTTTGAAATTCTGTCTGATCAAGAGACTTTGTGGTTCTGACAGAGACAGCATACACCTAGAAATTTTCCTGCAAGGACAATCTCATATTGTAATTGGTATGCAGGTTGTATTGTACAGGCATCCGCCTTGCAAAGTCAGGAGGCAGCTTGAGAGCCCAGGCCCCAAACACTTCATTTACGAGTTCAGGTGAACTGGAACTGACTTCCCAGAGGTGAAAAGTCAGGGCTCTAGTCTCCTAAGCCACTTTTGTCCTTTGGGCCTCAATGGAAAGGGGACTTGGGATGCTGGGACAGAATTCAGAGGTGTAGAAAGCAGTGGGCAGAAATCCCCTGGTGTAAACCAAGTCTCTGACAGCCTCTGAAACAGCCCCTTCCTCTCCAGCCCTCCCCATCTGCTCTCAGTCATCATTCCACCCCATTTTCAGTGAGTGTCTATGTTTTTTGAGCATAGAATAACTTTGTGTAAGTTAATTTGATATCAGTGTCTCGTAAGCAGATAATGTTTAAAATGCTTTATAGTTACAATTTATAGATTCATTATGTGGCACCTATGGCTCTTTGCCTCCTTGGTTAAAGGCAGCTAGCCATAAAATATTACAATTTATTATTATTATTATCCCCTCCCCCTCTTGGAGAGAGAAAGAGGGGAAGGTTGTTGACAGTAATGCATGTTTTCCCTTTGATTTATCTTTTTTTTTTTTTTTTTCCAGCAAGGGAAGTTTCAGCCACTGGATCAGGTTGTGATAGATGCCGACTTTCCTAGCTGTTCCATGCTGTTGCAGTGTGCCAAACTCAGATCATTTCTTCACCATGTGACAGATGAAAAAGGTAGAGTATTTAGGAGAGAGAGTCAAAAGACTACTTTCTTCTAGTTAGGTAATAACTTTTAGAATAGCATTTTATTGCCATGATAAAAGCAAAAGTTGTGAACTTGAATCAGAAAATCTCCTTACCTTTTTTACTTGGTACCTAATTGATACTTGGACTTTTTAGATACTAAAAGATACTTAAGATTAAATCAGAAATTAAATATCTGAATGTTAACAGTTCTTAAATGTAGGGGTTTTCATTTAAAACCTTTACTAATACATTTATCATGGACAGAAGGTTGTTTTTCTGCTGATAATCAGACTGTTCTTGATGTACAATATGACATTAAGGGAGTTACTGTGGTCTGGTGCCTTCAAAGGTCTGAGGATTAAAAGACCTAGTTTCCAGTCTGAGCTCTCATTAAGTAGCTAAAAAAAAAACTTTTGCTGGTTGTTTTATTTCTTTCCCACTTTCTTTTTCTGTAAAATAGAATAATAGCTTCTATTCTGCCCAACTCATAGACTGCACTTAGGATTAAGTGAGCTTTCTTGAATGTGCATCAGAAAATTCAAAGTGAATGCAAATGTAAGAAATCATAAAGATCAGCATTTAGAAAAAAAAAATTTCTTTGTGTGTTCCTTCATTTGAAGGCTGCTTGTTTGTTTGTTCTAACCAAATATGACCATTGCCAGGGTTTTATCACCAGTAAATTCCTTAAATGAACTCTCTTAATCACCCTCCCCACACACAAGCATGTCGCCATTCCTTGGTGTCCGTTCCACTTACTTTTTTTAAAAATTAAAAACATGTACACACGCCTGTTGGCGGTGGTAATATAGTCTTTCTAGAAACCTTTGCTGCACTCCAGACCTTTTAGTTTATTGAATGCATCGGAGGTACTTGGAGCCACAGCATAAGAGTTTAGCACTGGGGGCTCCATGATATACCTGTTTTTCGATGTTGCAGGCTTGTTTTGTTTCTGTGTCATGGTTAATGGGGGTAGACAGAATGGGAACTAGAGTCTCCTAGAAGCCTGATAACTTATGACTGGCCAGGGTCACAGGGAGTTTGTCCAACTAGGACAATTCTTTTGGGACCAGGCAAGTGTTGGCTCTAGGAACTCTTGGCCGGTAATTGGAAAGAAGAGAATTACACTAATTACGCCCTATCTTCAAGGTGCCTACTAAATTCCTTTTTGGCTAAATTTGGAATTCCATTTGTGGATCTGAGGTAGTATGTAGCTCTAAGGCTTTATCAAAGTAATTTCATTAAAAAGATTTTTTGTTTCCCCCTTAACCCACATTTGGCAGGAAGAAACAACAGACTTATTTATGGCCAAGACATGGGGCTACTCCAAATGACTGTTTTTGAAAACTGAAATAATGAAGAGAAATTACTGGTTGTTTTAATTTTTGAAAAGTTAGCACAAACTGAAAATGCAGATAATTGCATGAGATTTGCAGTTGCTGAGGCAGAAATCTGATAGATTTCCCTAGGCTGGTTGGAGAAATGAGTACAGGGGAGAGCACAATGACTGTGGAGTCAGGGGCCTTGGGTTCAGATCTTGCTCTGATCCTTCCCTGTGTGTAAAGTCCTCAGCCTCCAGCGGAGCTGTGGGAGGGCTGCTGTTTTCTCACCTCTCAAAGAAATTGGACAGGATGGCCTTTGAGTCCCTTCTAGCTGTGGCTCATGGGAGTCATTGACTCGTGGAGACCCCAAACCAAGGAGTTCCCAAGCTGTCCTCCCCTCCGTCCCCCGCCCTGTGCCCTTGTCGCGTCTTTATGAGCCAGGCAGAAACTCACCTTATGTCCTGTATTTCTAACTTACCTCCAGCATTGCCCATGTTTAATTCTTGATCTTGAGAAACCCCATCAGTGCACCCAAAGTAGATGTTCTTAGGGCCCAGTTTGACTCCTCTGATGGGGTTGTGTGTGCTCCACTTGGAAGAATGCTCATCTCCTTCAGGATGCTGAGCCCGACAGTAGCCACAGACTCTGTTGAGACACACCAAGTGTGTCCAACCTTCCATAGATAAAAATACTTCTCACTTATGTTCCCTGTCAAAAGGCATGAGAAGAAGGGCTTATATGAAAGTGCTTATGTGTGCACACACTATTCCTTCAGCTGGTCAAGGGTAAGCTTTCTTTTTTCTCTAAAGATTCTGCTCCTTCAGAGAGTGGCTCTAACCTTTTCGTTGTGTGTCCTAGACCCCTTGGCAGTCTGGGGAAGCCTATAGACTTCTCAGAATACTGATTTTTAATATATACAATAAAATGCAGTAAAATTTTTAGGGAATACCAAGTATATTGAAAAACAATTTTTATACCTATAGCTATCGGTAATGTGTGTGTGTGTGTGTATGTGTATATATATATATACACACACACACATATATGTATGTGCATGTACAATATATAATGTGTATATATACATATATATATGTATAGTATGTATAAATTTTTTAAAAGCAAATCCATGCATACCACATTAAGAATCTCTGCTTTAGAGGAAGACTTTGTTCACAGGAAGGAAGTACAAAAACCTCTAGAGAACTGTGTGTTATGTATGTTATTGTAAAAACTTTAAGTCAAACTACTCTGTTTTATTTTCATGCAGGAAGGGAAGAAGGGAGGAGACCAAGAGAAAGAGAAACAGACAGGGGGGAGGGGAGAGAGAGAGAAAGGGGGAGGGAGGGAAGGAGGGAGAGAAGAGTTCTAAATATAATTTATAGCATTGAAGATGGACGTGCAAAGTGGAATTATGGAGGAAAACAATTTTTTGGCCAAAAATTATCCTGCCCTGATAACAGGATTATAGTGATGTCCAGAACAGAAATGTATTCAAACTTCTCAGTTATCTGGCCCTTATTCTTAAGGTGACAGATATATGGCCTTTTTATCAGTCTTGTCCTGCTGTTTTTTAAAGGGCTGTAAATGTGTTGAATTTCACAGTAGCACAGAAAGCAAGTTTCTTTTCGCTATGGTTGATGTTTCTAAGGAATTTTTCTAAAAAATATAAAATAACAATTTCTTCTGTCTTCTCTTGTGGTTCAAACACAACGAATTTTGCACTGACAAGATTTTACAGAATGAATTCTTTACCTGTATCTACATCATTATAGTCAGTCAGTCAACACATATTTATTAAACATTTACTGTATGCCAGGAACTTTGTGGGGTGCTGGGGGGAGGGAAGGAAGGCAAAAACACTTTCCCTGCTCTTCAGGAAGTTTGCAGGACAGTGAGGCCAGGAAAGCAGCCACACTCATTTGAGAGATGCTCAGAGGAGATGAGTGTTGATGTTGGTGGGGAAGGCATGGCTCCTGGGTGCTCCTCCTGCAGAAGAAGTGACATGAACTGAGTCTTGAAGCACAGCAGGGAAACTAAGAGACTCAGATGAGTAGGGAAACCATCCTGGGCCTGGGGGAATCAGTGAGAAGGCATGGATTAGGAGTCGGACGCAGTGGGTAGGCCCTTGTAGGTTGTAGAAGGTGTGGAAGAGAGACACATGATAAAAGGCTGGAAAAAGGAGAAGGGGCTAAGTTTAAAAGGTTTTAAATGGGGGAAAAGGACTTTATGTTTGAACCTGGAAGTAAGAGGGAATTGCTGGGCTTTGTTACCAGGAGGGGTGATATGATGAGAGCTGCAACTGAGTGAAAGAAGGCTTAGAACTGGGAGAGATGGGAAACTGAAAGACAAGGGACAGACGTTTATAATCCTCCAGGGAATGTGGGATGGGGGTTTGTATACCAGCCTGGCGTGTGCTAGTGAAGAGAAAGAGACAGAGAGGAGGCCTGTCCTGGAGGAGGAAGTGAAAAGCTTAGGCAGCTGACTGGGCCTGGAGAGTGAACAAAGAAGGACTCGCTCTGAGTTGGTAGGCCTGGGTGAATGGGAGGAAGATGGTACTCTCCACAGTAATGGGAAACCTGGGAAGAGGATTGGAGTAAAGATAATTAGCTATGTTTTAGGTCTGGGGAATTTGATATGACATTTAGTTTAAATGTCCAATAGAGAGGTAGTTATACCAGAGTGAATCAGTGAATCTTAGGCTAAATGTATAGATCTGAGGATTTTCTGTATGTACTCGTTGAAATCTGATTATAATTGGTACTGGTACCAATTGGTACTTTGGGGGGGGGCATTTCTCTTAGAGGTTGTTATATATCTAGGACATAGTTCTTTAAATCCAGAGGATTATCTCAGATAAAATAATGTCCCAAAGAGAATTTTGGCTTCAAATAAATGTTAATAGCTAATTTACAAAGGAGCCAGTTCATAATCTCTTTCAGGAACATTATTTCTAAGAAATTTCCACACTGACATTTAAAACTTTTATTCTTTAGTTACGTTTTGTTACACTTTCTTATGAGT
>JAJPUD010020887.1:0-11275 GCA_023553655.1 Myrmecobius fasciatus | reverse complement strand
GTTCTGAAATTAACCTCCAAATGTTGTCTCCCAAGGCTCGGACACCAAGGATTTGTATTAAAACTGTTTAGAACTGTGAAAACCTCTTTCTCCGCCTTTTGTGTCTGATGAAAAAGACAGAGCCACAGTGGTTCTGTTCTAAAGGATGATGGCAATGACCTTACCATCACCTGCTTTATTAGGGAAGGAAATGATGTGTCCTTGTTCACTAGATTTGGGGAAATAAGACAGGGGTTTACCAAACAAGTTTCACATACGGAAAGATGACAATGGGAAGGGTTAATAAAGAGTTATAGCCTTCAGCTCTGCAGTGTGACATTTTGTTTCATATTGCTCAGGCAAAAGCTGTACTGTGATCTTGTCTGATGTGATTAATATGAAGAGCCAAGAAATCTTACCTGATTAAACAAACTACGTAATGTTGCCAAGCTTTGTATTCCCAGAAGGCAAGGGGGGGGGGGGAGAAGAGACCATATGAGTTTGTGAGTTATGGAAAATGTTGAGAAAATAGATGTTAAAATAAGCTTTAGGCAGTTTGCTCAACAATACATCAGGGAAACTTCCAAGTCTACATAACAATTACCCGAATGCTGAACATATTATTTAATTGTAGTCCCACTTGTATTCCATCTGTATTTTTCAAGCCCAATGTTTCCAGATGTTTTAGACTAGTTTTATAGGCACCAGACACATTAGGGAGAAAAAACTTTTCAATACATACACATATCAAACTCAGTCAATAAACTCACACAAATATTAAATGTGCATTGCATTTTAAACACAAAGATATATACTATTAATTGTCATGAGGCTAGAGCTCTCACAGTTGTTAGCCTTGTTGGTTTCTAGTATTTATAATTACAAAAATGTGTGTGTGTGTGTTCACACACATTTGGGATTTAGATTGCACTTTCATTAATTTCCTCAGACTTAGTAGTTATGGTGGAGGATTTGGAATATTCCTTCAGATGCCCCCTCCATCTCCATCACATCTCACCCATCACCTTTCCTCTTGAAATTCATTTGATCCATATTTACCACCCAGTTGACATTTTGGTAGCTCTTACACACTAAACCTGAAGATACTCTCCTTCCTTTAGTGAGTTCATTGCTTTGCTCATGGTCTTTCTCTGCACATAAACCCCTGCCCTTAAATTAGAGGGCCTCAGCCTCCATACTGATATTGTCTCAACACCCTAAATTCCCACTTTCTCAACTTAACTCCTTGATTGGAGTTTGGAAGTTGGTGCTTCGATTCTAATTTAACTATGAGTGGGGATGAATGGTCATGCCCTTGATCTTGACATCATCCACAGATATTCCATTTCTCTCTCTCTCTCTCTCTCTCTCTCTCTCTCTCTCTCTCTCTCTCCCTCCCTCCCTCCCTCCCTCCCTCCCTCCCTCCCTCCGTAAATTCCTAGGGCCAGGTGTGCTTTGAAAAAATACAGAGATCTCACCTTTACTTTGTAGGGACTCTAATCCTACAGTTACTAATAAAGATATCCCACTTCAACATTTAGGATGATGATGATGATATCAACTGACATTTAAATTACAATTGTGCAGTACTTTACATATATTATACCATTTGATCCTAAGGAGTAACCTTGCAAAGGAGAATCTATTCCTTATCCCCATTTTATAGATGAGGAAACTCAGACTGAGAAGACATTTGTCCCCAGACAAGAGTAAGGATTCAAACAGTTGTAGCACTCAATCAGTCAAGCAAAGAATTGTTTCTTTATTTGGGGTATCACTGCCTTGTGCAGATCAGCTCACTGTGAGGGCACTGAGGTTAATAATTGATCCTAATGGGTCTGGCAGCTGGGATTCTGAAGCAGCTCAGTGCATTCAAGTCAAAATTACCTGAATGAAGAATCTTAAAGATGTTTTAGAGCTGGGGAGGAGGGATCTTAGAGGTCAGTTCTATGGAAGGGAAGCTTCCAAGTTGAATGCTTTTTGAAAATCCTGATTGTTGGATCAAGTTGGTGGATCTTGTTAGTTAGAAAGGTCAATCTGGTTGGGAATTCTGTTAAGAAAGTTTCTGAAATTCACATTATTTTCATAATTGCTTTTGCCTAATTTCCGTTGTTTTTTCGACAAACCAAGAATTAAGCATGAGGATTTAAAATTTTCCTGAAGTAATCATAATGAAATAGTACCAAAAAAATATTTAGGAGTGATTTTTTAGAAGGAGGGATCTGGGTCATTGTTCTTTGCTTTTTTCCTTTTCTAGGCCATTAGTTCATTTAGAGCAGGGGCCGTATCTGATCCATCCAGTAAGATGTAATCTTCTTAAAGACAGGGATTGTTTCATTTTCATTTTATGCATACTTATCCCCTTGTACATGGTCTGTGCTATGTAAATGCTTCTTGAATTGAAAGGAATCCTTTTATTTCCCTTAGTCTGGGCTTGGAGTCAGGAAGACCTGAGTTCATATTGATCCTCAGACACTTATTAGCAATGTGAGCCTTGGCAAGTCACTTAATTCTACTTGCCTCAGTTTGTAAAAGTTGCCTCAATTGTAAAATGAGCTAGAGAAAAAAAATCCATTTCAGTATCTTTGCTAAGAAAACCCCAAAAAGTATAACAAAGAATTGGACAGAGCTGAAAATGACTAAACAATGACAGCATTGCTGCTAACACTAGTGAAATACTTTATGCATAGTAATTTATTGATAGTTGTTAAGGAAATTAGGTAAGGTGTATCAAATGAGTAGTATAAAATAGTTCTCTTAAGTTTATAAGTATATTATTCCTTTTCAGAATCTATTACTGATCTTCCAGGAAAGACTGAAAATGGACCTGTGTTTACAAGACTGCATAACCCATGTACAGGCAAGTCATCTTGTATATTGATATTGCTTTTATTTTCCATGATGTAAATGATCATCTGATTTGTTTTTGTTTTTTTGTCCCCCCCCCAAAAAAAAAGATGTAGGTGTTTGTATACGTGCACAACTTCATTTTTTCATTTCTGAGAGTAACTTTTAAAATTGAGATGGTAACACCAGTGTGAAAGAAAACATGCCAGAGATTTTCCTGGTCACGCCAGCTCGTTCACTTAGTGTAAACAATTCTGATTTCTTCTTATAATTTTAATCAGTGAAACTGTTCTTTCATCAGAAATATTGGCAGCACAAAAAAGTAACAAGTTTGACTTCTTTTAAATGCATTAATTTTCTTTGGAATCCTTAGGCCAACTTTCCTTAGAGTAGTATCCAAAGTTAGTCTTCATTCATATTCATCTTATGCTACAAAAGTAAAATAAACAATCAGAGGGAAAAGAGAGTTTCACTTGACATGCCAGGTTTTTTAGTATTTTCATTTTTAGCTCTTGTTTTCCTATTTTATTCAGTCCAAAGAATAGTATCTTTTTTCTTGTCAGTAGATGATGATCTACCTTGAATTAAAAACATGTTGTAGAGGTAGAGAGAGAAATGTATTCTATTGGAGAAAATTTCATTATAATTGCAAATACAGTGCACTTCCTCTGTTATTAGTATCCTAAATATTGTTACATTTTTACAGGAATATTATAATATGTATAGTAAAATTGAACCAATTTAATCTTAAGTGATTTATCAGAAAAATATGAATAAGAATGGTGTTTTATGAAATTCATTTTCTCTGTTGCTATTTTTCTGTTAAGCTAAATAAATTTCTTATGATAACTTTATGGTAGGTAAGTCAAAAGCAAAAGATGCTTTCTTTATTTCTTGAAATAGCATTTAGTTGGAAAGGTAGCCAGTAATTCGGTGAAGCAGCAAGAAAGGGAAAAATGGTGTCCTTTCCAGGTAAGGGCATGTGTCTCAGAATTTGGAATTCATAGGTCCTGTTTTTAGAATTGAATAGGTGATGTGAATTTGCCTTTTTTCCTATGGGAGAAATTTTATCATGGGCAATTAAAGTTTGCCCCAAATTCATCAAAGGCACAAATCATTGTTGAAAACCCAGAGCCTGTAGATATATAAAAAATAGTCTTACCAGTATTGTCAGTATATTGTTAGAATTTTAGTTTAGTTTGGGATTTACATGAGCAACAGAAGAAAATTTTTTTGCCCTATACATATATGGATTTGAAGCAACTCAAAGAAATAGTTTGTGAATTCACATGTGAAATGTACAGCTTGCTACCAGTGTGTCCATTTGTTCTCCTGTCTTCCTCCTCCTTTCTTTTCCCTCTATTAGAAGCCCACAATTCTAAAATTGGCTGAAATGAAGACTAAACCTGCATGGCGCCTCAGGAAAAAGATCCCAAGGCATTTGCCTTTTAATGCATGGGTCAGCCTCAGAGGGTCTGCAGACTTTGTCTATGTTTTAGCCTAGCTGCAAGCTGCATCTGAGACCTGTGACCTGTGCTTCAGCTGTACCTCATCAGGTCCTCCCATTACACTCGTTTAGATTAGAAATGGAATTTCCCTCCTGATCCGATGTAGGTTTGAATCAAAGGCCTTGTGGCAGTTAAGATAAATTAATCACACTTTTCATTTATTGGTTGAAGTTCAGTGGGAATTATAGAGCTGGAAAAAAAAGCATCTTTATGATAACTATAAGCTTTCTTTGGAATTACAGTTTATAGAGAAGATATCTATGTATGTTGATGTACATATTAGGAATTCCTCAGAATCATTGGACAGGCTGACTTTTGTGAAAACTTATAAATAAAAAACAGATTTCTTTTAACAGGGGAAGCAGCCCTTTACTTGTTCGAAACCAATGCGCAACAGCTGTTTGAAGTAAAAGCTTTCCATGAAGAGTACCATTCTTGGTTTATAGGTCAGACAGTTCAGCATGGTGAGTTACATGGTGCATGCCTTCCTTTCACTCTGACTGAGAATCTAAGGTTACATTATTTCTTCATTTGAATGTACAGCTGTGGAAGAGCCTGGCCAATGCATACCCTCACTTGTTCATCAATTAGCTCAATTTATAGGAAAAGAAGACCGAATATTGAACATGTTTTAGCTAGTATCAATATATTTTAACTGACTTTTAAAGCTAGAAACTTGCCTTGAGTTGGTCAGAAGTATAACTTATTTGAGTAGCATGAGTATGCACCATTGTGTCCATGGAAACATGTTTAGTCTCTCCCTTGAAGGAATAGTAATGATTTAGTTAACCCTCTTTCCTTCAGAACATATATTTAAAAAGTAGCAAGCAACTCCTGGGTGGAGAAGAAGGGACAGATAGGGCATGTGAGGGGAGGAAGGGATAAAACTCACTCTTATTTGGTGTGACTAGTTGGTCTTTTTTAACTTAAAATTTTATTTTATTTTTAAGCTTTTTCTTTTTATATTTTGAGTTCCAAATTCTCTTCTTCTATTCCATCCACTAGGAAGACAAGCAAAATGGTATCAATTATACATATGAGATTATATAAAACATTTCTATCTTAGCTATATTGCCAAAAAAAAAAAAAGTGAAAGTGTGAAAATTATACAGTATACATTCAAAGTTCATTAGTTCTCTCTGGAAGTGAATAGAATTTTTCTTATCATGAGTCTTTTGGAATTGTCATGGATCATTGCATTGATTGATCAGAGTAGCTAAATCTTTTACAATTGGTCATCATTGTGATGTTGCTGTTCTCCCAATTTTCACTTCTCTGCATCTCTTCATATAGGCCTTGCCATGTTTTTTCTGAAACCAACCCCAAAATCATTTCTTATAGCCCAATGACACTCCATCACAATCACATATCATATTTTATTTAACTATTTCCCCAATTGGTGAACATCCCCACAATTTCCAATTCTTTGCCATCACAAAGAGTGGTGTATGTATATGTAAAATATGTGTAAATATTTTTGTACATACAGTTCTTTTCCTTTTTTTTTTTTTTTTGGATCTCACTAGGTTACAAACCTAGTAGTTTTGTTCAAAGAGTATGCACAGTTTTATAGTCTCTTGGGCATTGTACTAAGACTGTTCTCCAGAATGGTTGGATCAGTGGACTCCACTAGCTGTTTCTCAGTGAACCTATTTTCCTTCATCCTCTCCAACATTTGCCATTTCTGATAGATATGAGGTAGTTCTTCAGAGTTGTTTTAATTTACATTTCTCTAATCAGTAGTGAATTAGAGCATTTTTTATGATTATAGATAGCTTTGATTACTTCTTCTAAAAAATGCTTATTCATATCCTTTGACCAGCTCCCTATTAGTTTTTCTCTGCTCACTTATAGCCTTCTGTTCTCCTTGTCTACCTGTAGTACTCCCAATTTATTAGTAAAAAAAGACTGGGTCTCACCAGCAGGACGATTTCAGAGAGGCCTGGAGAGACTTGCATGAACTGATGCTGAGTGAAATGAGCAGAACCAGGAGATCATTATACACGGCAACAATAAGACTATATGATGATCAATTCTGATGGACATGGCTCTCTGCAACAAAGAATTATCTCAAACCAGTTCCAATTGTTCAGTGAAGAAAACCATATACACCCAGAGAGAGGGATATGAAATATGGACCACAACATAACATTTTCATGCTCTCTATTGATTGCTTGCGTTGGATTTCCTTTCTCTGATTTTCTTTTTTTTTTCTTGTAGATAGGATTTTTCTTGCACAACTTGTCAAGTATTTCAACATTATTAACATGTAGTGGACTTCCTGCCATCCAGGGGAGGGGAGGTGACTGGGGGTAAAATTTGTAACGGAAAGCTTTGTGAAGATCAATGCTGAGGAACTACCCATACATATGTTATACAAATAAAAAGCTTTAATTTAAAAAAAAAAAAAAAAAAAAAAAGATTGGGTCTCAGGAGTCATCATCATGATTGGATTGAGAGTTAGCAAAGCCTGGCTTCAAATTCCGCTTCAGACACTTACTAGCTGTGGGATCCTGGGCAAGTAAGTCACTTTCATCATCCATGAAATGAGTGTCACACTCAATAGACTTTAAGTTGCTTTTCTGCTCTTTATCTATGATCCTAAGATCTTGACTTCTTTCTACAACATGGGTTCCTAACTCTTTGTATGTGTATCACAGACTCCTTTGGCAGAATAATATTATCCCAAAATAATAATATCCCTTTCTCAGGATAATATTTCAAATACATAAAATTGCATAGAATACATAGAATTGCAAAGAAAATCAATTATCTTGAAATAAAGATTATTTCTTTATTCCTATCCAAAGTCATGGATCTCTAAAATCTATTTTATGGACTCCTGGACCCATTGGTTAAGAAGCCTTGTTCTAGAGCTGTGATAAGAGGCCATTTGGTTCCTGATCTGTCTAAGGCCATGTCCTTTCTTTCTTCCTCATCCAGAGTTCAACAGAGTATGAGATTCAAAGTGAAATCCTGGCATTTTGTCACTGAGCGTGAGAAAATTTTATCTCTGTGAAACAGGCAGAAAATGTATCCTGGGGGGAGTGCTGCTTCATGGAGTTCATTTCATTTAGTCAGATATTTGGGGAAAACCACTACCTATGGCTGAATTCTTGTTGAGAAGAGACATTGATAGCCAGAATGAAACTTAGACTCAGAAAGCAGGAGGTGATAACACATTTGGAAGGGATGTGACCCTTTGGAAAGCAGCTAGGTAGTGGTACAATGGATAGAGCTCCAATCCTGGAGTCAGAAAGACATCTGAGTTCAAATGTGAGGTCAGACCCTTACTGGCTGTGAGACCCAGGAAAGTCACTTAACCTGGCTTGCCTCAGTTTCCTCATCTGGAAGATGAGCTGGAAAAAGAAATGCCAAATGACTCCAGTTATATCTTTGCCAAGAAAACCCAAAAGACTGCCACAAAGAGTTACACAGGACTGAAACAATATAATCATTTAGACTGCACTGTCCAAACCTCTATCTTTATTTCTTTCTGTTTTTCTTTTCCTTTTTGTCTTTCTTTCCTTTTTCCTTATTTTCCTTCTTTCTTTTTCTTTCCCCTGAAGAAATAGCTGTTCTGAGGACTGGCCACCTGGATTTTGTTTTCAGGCTGGAAAACCTGTTCCTAATTTTTGAATATAGTGGATGCCATATGTAAAATAAACTTAGTGCTTCTGATAAGGTTATTTTTATAAGCTGTTTTTCCAGATTTTTTTGAATAATCAGGCAATGCCAAAGTATGAAATTCTTTCCTTAAGTTTCTTACTTACTGTAAAATGGATACACTCACACATATACACGGTGTCTCAGAAGTCTCAGTGCAATTTAAAACTTCATTGAGATTTTTGGAGCACCCAGCATATATGTATATATACTTATAGATATACACATACATACATGCATGTGTATGTTTAGATAAGTTATATAAACACGTGAACTACATATTATAAATGTATGTATATACACACACACATATATGGGCATATAAACCTACATGTGCATCTTGGTTCATATATGCATCTATGGGGTATCTACATATATTTTTCTTTTTTTTTTATTAGAGAGGTTCAAAAACATTTTTTAAAAATTATAACTATAGTTCAATAAAATTAATTTCTTTTTTAATCTTACATATTTTATTTTGTGCATTTGAAAACATTATTCTGAGAAGACATCCATAGGCTACATCTGCCTGCCAAAGGGGAGTAGGACACAAGGATGGTTAAGAACCCCAGGGTCTTCTGTTCTGTCACATTCCCACTAATCTGTTAGTATCCAAACCTCCACTTCTGGAACAAGTAGATGAGTTCTGTGTAGTCATCTCCTGTGTTGTAGCATTTTCACGAGTTGAGGGTGTTTGGGGGAGATGCAGTCATTGGAGAAGTGGCCTTGAAGATTAGGTTATTGGATTGGTTTCTGCTTGGATTGCCCATTCCTGGAGGATTCTATCATTACAAGAGCCTTGATTTATAGAAAATGTCCTTTTTTGCTTATGCTTTTCATAAGTCATTGTGCTTTGGAAATTTCTCCGTCATTTCCTTCCATTGTGTTTTTGCTGCCTTGGCAGGCCTGAGTGAAGATTGACCCGACTGCTTTCTCTATAGTCCTTAGCCACTGGCTCAGTGTTTCCCTGTCAGCAAACCATGTTTACCTTGTGTGGTGCTACTATCCTGTAGAACTTCCCTCGTCTTCAGAAGCTCAGTCAGTCCAGGTTATGGACCTCCCCTTGCCTCAGTTCTTTGATGTTTGTTTGGTAACAGGAGTTGTGCAATTCTGACTTTTTTTTTGTCCTTACCTTTATAGAAAGTGATTTTAAAGGCAGTAAATGGAAAATCAATAATAAATTTCAGTAGGCTAGGCTTTCTTTCCATATACACGGAAATATATATGTGTGTGTGTGTGTGTATATATATATATATATATATATATATATATATATATAATTTTTTTTGGAGGGGGTTGTACTACATGCTGCCTGTTCAGAGACACAGACAATCATAGATTTATTTATGAAATATTGCATAAGATAGAAGCTTTTAAATAAAACTTTAGTGACTTATTTTTACCTTGAAGATTAAGATAATAGAGTCAGCAATTCAATGTGTTAAATTTTTCTCCCCTTTTCAATCTGCAGATGGTCGTCTTTTACTTGTAACACCAATGGATCCTTTGTTTATGGTTCTGTACTACCTTATAAAGGCTGAGAAAGAGGTATGTTTCCTAGTTTGGACACTGAATGGTTAAGGGAATGAATATAGTGCTCTTTTATACCCCACCCCCTCTTCTTTGAATTATTCCAAAATGTTGTTTCCAAAAATTTTAATTTTACGATCATAAAAATGTGCAGCATGTGCTCTGGGACAGATTCTTAGCTCAGAGCCTCCAGGGCCTGAGTTTTAATCCAGCTTCAGCCACTAACTTGCTGTGTGACCTCCAGCAAGCCACTTTGACCTCTTTGTGTACCCCCACTAGAGTCCTATAAGGGCTAAGCAATGAATTTTTTTTTTCATAAAACATTTGTTAGATTTGAAGAAAAATGATTTAAATATCAAGAAAATAACAACATCCTTGGGGAATATTCAGCAAGGAAAAGAGAAACTCACTTTCTCACCTGTGCCTCAAACACTCTGGAAGTCTGTAGAAGGAATGGAGATTCAGAAAGCATTTTTAGAGGTGGGATACCTTAACTGATTCTTGTGTTCTACAGCCTCTTTGGTTGGGGTCACACTGATTTGGCATTTGTGATCATTCAGTCAAGGTTGAACTCACATTTTCTTTCTTTCATCATGGAAAGAGGCTTTCCAAAACCAGCTAATTATCTCTATGAAATTGTAACTTCTCAGGAGGATAAAATGTTTTGGGATATTTTAGGTGTAAGCAGTTGATGCGTTTGAAAGTGGAGTCTCTAAATGTATATTGAAGCATATTATTTTCACCTTTTTTTGTTTTTTTTTTCTCTTGGTTGTTCCCTTCTGTTCTGATTCCCCCCACACACACACACACAATATAACTAATATGGAAATAATATGGAAAATTTTTGTATTTGTATATTTTATATCAAATTGTTTGCTATCTTGGAGAGGGGGAAAGGAGGGGGAAAAATTTGGAACTCAAAAATCTTACAAAAATGAATGTTGAAAACTATCTGTGTAATTGGAAAAATAAAATACTATTGAAAATTAAAAAACAAAAAAGGAAAGTGAGCATTAGCTTTTAATTAAAACAAGCTTTTCTCCTTAGAGCTTCCATTACTTTCTAGGATTTAATTCAGATTTCTGGAACCACTTGAATAATGAAATCTCCTCTCTTCCTTTAAAAGTGGTCTTTATACTAATACAGACTGACCTTTCCCTTGCTTCACATTCCCTAGTTAGTCTGAATTAGTAAGGTTTTACTATCTAATAGTCATGCTTTGTCCTGATTTGATAGGTAAGAGTAGCTGTTAGGATTAGGACAGACAAGCACCTGCTGTTCAGGAAACCAAGGCCCTGCTTCTAGGCTGGGCTTAGATAAGAAATGGAAATTTCAACTGACCATAAGAATATGAACTATGTCTGAACATTACTAAAGAGCTCTGGCTTTCATGATTTTTAAAAAGAGGCAGCTAATGGCACAACGTTTAAAATACTGAACTTGGAATCAATCAGGAAGATCTGAATTCAAAATCTGCCTCAAACACTAGCTGTGTGATCTGGGAGAAATTATCTTCTCTTTGCTTCAGTTTTCTCAACTGTAAAATGGGGGTGAGAAGAGCATCTACCTCAAAGGGTTATTGTGAAGATCAATTGAGATAATATTTGCAAAAAGCAGTTAAAACAGTACCTGCCACATAGTAGGCATTATATAAATGCTTATTCCCTTCCGCGGCTTTAAACTGTATTCTTCCTGTTTTTGCTTGATGAAATGGAAGATGCCAAGCATATACCCATTTTAATCTA